>ML822827.1:51252-83628 GCA_009831015.1 Picea engelmannii
TCAATATGATGGCTAATACTCCTTATAGGGGGTAATGCATTTGGCAAATCATCAACTATAATATCAACAAAATCATCCAACATAGCTCTAACTTCTGCAGGAAAATCATCCAAATTTGTTCTTGTAAGTATTACTTTGGGTTTGCCAATCAAAGCAAAATGTACCTCCTTTTTCTTGACTTTTTGCAGTAGTTCCTTTCCACTCATCATCAACACACTAGGACTAGTTTCTTCTTTGGCTCCTTCATCCTGCAAAGGCAATAATACATGCTTGTATCCGTATTTTTAAATCGAATAAGTGTTCCTCTTACCATCATGAATGTATTTTCTATCATACTTCCATGGCCTTCCCAACAAAACATGATAGGAGTCCACATGCATTATGTCACATAATATCTCATCCTTGTAGCTACCAATTTGAATTTCCACCTTACTCTACTCATTCACCAAAACCTGGTGTCCTTTATGCAACCAAGACACTTTGTAGGGATTGGGATGCACTGTCTCTTCAGTCCCAACTTATCTACCATTTCAATGGAAACCGAATTATTTGTGCTACCATTATCAATAACAACTTTGCAACACTTACCGCTTGACTTGCATATAGTCCTAAATAGACTTTTCCTCTGAGTTGGTGCTTTAGCTTCCTTCTCTGATTTGATCATAACTCTTTTCAGCAACAATGATTCTCCTACCTCAAAAACTTCTTCTTTTGTGACTACATTCACATTCTCTTCTTTAGCTTCTGCTATATTTGCATTTCTTTGACTTGCTGATTTATTTTTTGGACAGTCCCATGACATATGGATTGTCTTTCCATAGGTATAACATTTAATTTCTTTGCCTCCTCTACCTCTTCTTCTGGAGAAAAATCTTTCGCCTCTTGATTCTCCTCCTCTTGATGATTGACTACTTGAGCTTGAGCTTCCTCCTTCATTTCTTGGGGTCTGAAATCTCCCTATGTTACTGGATTGTCCTTTGCCTCTTACTGGACCTCTTCATCTTTTCTTCTGACTCTGTTTTCTGGCCAACTTCTCCTCTACCTTCAAAGCTGCTTGATAGGCATCCTCAACCGTCTTCAGGAACAAAATTCTAATTTCATCTTGTATATCATATCTCAAGCCATTAATATACATGACAACCTTTTCAACATCTTTTTCAATATGACCAACTCTAATTGTCAATCTATAAACAAATTTTGTATATACATTCACAGTCATAGCCTTCTCTATGAGATTTTGTAACTGTTTAAACAAATTCATCTGGTAATCCTTAGGCATGAACTTGCTTTTTAACTTATCAATCATCACGTCCCAATTCTTAATATTGAATTTACCTTTTCGGTTCCTATCAACTTGTAATTCATCCCACCATAAAGCATCATGACCTTTTAGCCTTTTCATTGCATATTTTACCTTATTTCCTTCATCTACATCTTCATAATCAAAATATTTGTCTAGGTCGTTAATCTAGTCAATCAATTGTTCAACATTCAGGTTACCTTCATACACTGACACCTCTACCTTTGGTCTGGCACTGACCTTTGTGACCACCCTTATCAATTTCTCTTCCGATGTTTCTTCTTCTTCCTCTTCCCCAAAGGTTGTCACTTCTTCACTTTCATTAACATCTCCAATGTCAAGCTCCCTCTTCATGGAAGTCTCCATGTCTTCTATCTTTTCTCAGAGTTGCCTCATCTCCTATTGAAATTCCACATTTGCAACTAGTATGCCTCGACCCCTTCTCCTGGGTAACATATTCTATTTCTTAACGAACACACTTACTGTGTAAGCTCTGATACCCAAAATGATGGTGTGAACCACCAACTTCAACCCACAATCACATAGTTTTAAATACTCTATCAACAACTTCCATTTGGGTTGTTTATCTAGCCTTGGATCAACACGAACATGTGCTCTAATTTCCTTATTCTTCAGCGTTGAACTGCGCTCTGTTATAGATCACTCTGTGCAAATATACCCCTGTGTGGAAGCATCAATAAATAATATTGGAAAGATCCATCGCAGACAACTCTACGCGTCGAACTCAACAAATAATACTAACGACTCACAAACAACTCTACGCACGGAACTCAACAAACAATACCAATGTGTCGCAGCTCTTTAAGGGGTGATTCCACTACGACAAATCATGACTATTTGTTCATGTGAAGACAAATACTCAATAATTTTTTTTAAACAAAGTTTTAGAACTTGGTTGGGATTAAATGCGCACGATATTTATCCAAATCAACCCATGATCACCATTTCCATGCCTCAAGTATTAACATTATCACTCGATCTGAAGTGTTAGATCATTGTACTTGAGTGTATAAATGCACCACATCATATGAGTGAGTTGAGCGGACATGGATGGAAGGCATCCACGGGAAACTATATGTGGAGAGTCTGGAATGGCATCATCAAATGTGAATCACGGAGAAAAATTATCCTCTAGTTAACCCCAGATGTGAGGGGGTAACAACACACACACACACACACACACACACACACACACACACATTTTTTTTGCGGGTTACAGAGCCCGGGGAAAAACCTCGAGTACTTCCCCTCGTTTCTAGAATGGTACCCAGGGTAAATGCTAGAATCTTTAGGGGACAAACCGAGTAAAAAACAAGGCTCAAAGCCATTACAACAATATACTCATTACGAGACAACATGTCACTTGCGAGAATTGAACCTGGGTTGGGAGAATAACAATCATTCCTTCCAACCACCCAAGCTTCATAATTGACACACACACACACACACACATGTATGTATGTATGTATAGTACAATTAAAACAAGGTGACAAAGTGGAGTATTTAGATCCATATGATAGAAAGGTGTTGACTATAGAAGATTCATTCATGTTCAACCATGCATGGAGTGGAAATTGGTCTAGAAGATGTCATTATTATATTATTAAAGTCATAAGCAACATTCATATTCCTTGTGAATACAAGGTGGATTGTTGTAGGTGTTTAAAAGTGAATTTAAAATGCTTCATACAATGACTTGTGCAATCTTTGGAAAAAATGTAAAAGTGTTTTAAGTTGCCAATTTTGAGACTAGTACAATTCATGCAAGGTGAGAAGGTGAAGTATTTAGATTCATATGTCAAGGAAGGTGTCAATTTTAGAAGAATGCATTCATGTTGGATCCTCCATGGCTTGGTCTAGAAGATGTCATTGTTAACATGATTAAAGTCATAAGCAATATTCCTCTTCCTTGTGAAGATAAGGTGGATGGTTGTAGGTATTTAAAAGTGAATTTAAAATGCTTCATACAATGACTTTTGAGATGTTTGAAAAAAATGTCGAAATATTTTTAAGTTGTCAACTTCAAGGATAGTTGTGTGACTAGTTTTTGGTTTGTTATTTCAATGGTCACATTTTTAAAGTTTTTGTAATAACTATACAACTTGCAATATATTAAAGATCGATCTTTACTAAAAATATTAATTCTATTTTTTTTTGCATATCTCCCCTATCTTTTTCAATCATTCTTTAATTTTTTAGAAGTTATATGTTCATTTTCTTTTATTGTTGAATGGAATATATCAAATTTGATTTCATTTAAGTGTATACTACATGATGATGTTTTGTGTGCTAACATAACTCATTTTAGAACAATAGGCACCATAACAAAGCCACGATGTTTAAAATCTTATTTGGCATTTTTTGTGATGGGGCTTAATCTTAAGGGTCTTCGCAGTGCACAAGGGAAGAGGACTAGGGTCATAAACCTATCTTCGGTGATTATGGTGCAAAAGTTAGACTTCGTGGATCACAGTAACAAGGATGAGGGTAGGTTGAGGTTTATATTTAGGTTACATGAGGGGATTGTTGAGATTTGGCGATGTTCCAAGGCACCAAATGACATATGGAATGCAGAGGTGTCAAAGGAGGTTAGGTTGTTGGATTGATTATGCGATAGCACATTATGTGATTGTAATGGATACAAGAGGATGTAATCAAATCCATAATAGATAGGGAAGTTTGATCCTGCTTCATTGACATTAACTACAATTGCACTATTTGAGGTGGGAACGGACAAGTTACTACTTGATTCTCCTTTCATTTCTCAGGATGTACATCATGGTCCTTTTACATCTTTCTCACCTTGGGTTATCTCTGAAATTCTGAAAGGGAGGTCATTTGTGGAAGTAGAGAATGGTAAAGATCACAATTTATCAATGTTTGCAATGGAGGGGAAGGGTGTTGAAGTTGGGTTAGACTATGAGGCGGGGAAAATGAAGGTAAGGTTGACAATGTTGTTCTAGGAAGTCTAGGCATTAAACCAAATTCAGGTTTGCAATCGAAAATTCATTAGGGTATGGCTAAAGAAACTGAAGATGGTTGTAGACCATGATTTGAAGGTATCATAGGCTGAGAAGATGATGACATTGGTGATTGTTGGTAGATTTCTGGGGAAGAATGTGAAGGGTGAAACCCTAAAGGGCTAATTGTTAGATAATCGGTTCCCATTTTTAGGTTATATTCTAAAATTTTATATTTCGATGCACGGTTGGATTTGCTTCATCTTGAGAGGAGATGAGGATATGACAATATTCTTGGAAAAGGAATGTCTCCAGGGGTCGTCGAGTTTATGACTTAAACCCAGGAACCCAGGCTTTGATCTTAGGATAGAGCCTGAAATTATACAAAAAACATGGGTCTTTTTACTAGGCCTCCCCTTTTGTTGTGGAATGAAGGCATTATGTTGAGAGTGGGAAATTCCATCAGGTGCTTTGTTTCTTTTGAGGAAGGTTGGCTCAAAAAAGTGAACAAAAGGATTGCAAAAGTTTTGGTTGAATTGGATCTAAAGGGGGGATTGCTTGAAGCCTGGGAGATTGAGTGGGTTTTGTGAGATTTTACTTAGAAACTTGATTATTAGAGGTTTCCCTTCCATTGCAATGTTTTTCACAAGGTCGGCCATTTGAAGGCCGAGTGTCTAGGAACTGAGAAAGGTCAAGGTGTTGGAAAAAAAGCATGGGTGAAGAAGAAAGAGGTGAGGACAAAAGAGACTTCTAGGGGTGATATAGGGGTAAAATCAGCCAAGGAACAAGTCAACAAAAGTTGTCTAGAAGCTATCGAGTATCAGGTCAATATAGGTTTTGTTGCTTTGAAATCATTGGACCCTTTGATGTCATCTTGTATCAAAGGTATGTTCCATAAACCTCCTTTGTGTTCTTTAAATAGGGGTACTAGCTTTCTGGGATTTAAGGATTACACAATCCTAATTAAAGGCACAAGGGAGGGTCCTCCATTATTCTTGGAAAACCCTAGAAATATTGGAAGCGAACCTCTCAAGGAAGAGATTCATAACGAGGAGAAGGTGGAGCCATTGGGGATTGGATTTGTCTTGAATAAGGTTGGTAATCCTATAGGTGATTTTGAGGGATCGCCTAGGGTTGGTGATCTTGGAAAGACCTTAAAAATATACCTAGAAATTAAGCCTATTATTCTTAGAAAGGCCTACAAAAAGACCTCTAGTAATCCTCCTTAAAAATTAAATTACTAGTTGAGATCCAAGAAGGATTTAGAGGAGGAACCTTGGGAAGTAGGGGGTGGTTTGGCATTATCTATGCATGAATAAAATGTCATGTGACTCTATCCAAATCAAAGGAAAAAGAGGAAATGAGATAAGGAAACCAATAGAGTATCAACACAACCCGTGGAGCAAGGAAGGACCAATCCCTAGCTTCCCAAGGATTGTCCTCTCACTTAATGATAGAGGGGTAAGGGGTAACCACAAGTAGTTATTCCTCAAAATACTTTTTGAATTCTATAAAATTGATATTGTTTTTCTTCGGGAAACCATGTGCTCTAGCCATAAAGTTGTTGGTTTTTTAACAAAGGTTTTAAAGGACTGTAATTTGTGTACCTTAGATGTACCAGGGTTGTCTAGGGGTCTTATTACTAGTTGGAACTCTAGTTTTGACTCAATTTATTCACCATTTGTGGCTTCATGTATTACAGTGGATCTCACAATAAAGGAATTAGGGAGAAACTTGACATTAATTAATCTATATGGGCCATATAGGGATGGGAAGCCATTCTGGGTTTTAGTAGCTAATTTTGGGTTGTTGGGAGGAGATAATCTGATTTTCAGGGGATATTTGAATTTAACCCTAAATTATAGGGAGAATTGGGGGGGAAATGCAAGAAAGAGCCAGATTGAAGATTACTTTTCGTAGTTGTTTGAGACAATCCATATTATTGATGCAGAGCATGTGAAAGTCACTCCAACTCGACAAAGTTCTATATGTGGAAGAGAGGGGATATCCAAGAGACTAGATCATTCCCTAATGGCATAATATTTTTGTAATACAAACTTGATAATCAAATCTTGGGTAAGCAATGGAGGTTTGTCAAATTACCTCCCAATTTTACTAAAAATGGAGGAGGAGGATAAAAAACATCCTAATCCACTTGAATTCAATCACACTTGGCTATTAGATCAAGAGTTCATGGATCTAATTATTAAGACATGGAAGCCTTTTAACTATCAAGAGAGGGACTCTGTGAGTCAACAATTTGTAGACAATTCTGAGAGAATCAATAGTGTGAAGAGAGGATGGGCAAAAATTGTTATTTTAAAATCTCAAAAACAGGTGGAAGAGGTGGAAGAAGGGATTAACGCTCTTTTAAAAAACAACTCTACAGGGGTATTCTTAGAAGAGGAAGTTGAGTATTTACAATATTTTGAGAGAAGAAAAAAGGAACTTTTAGAGGAGGAAGAAGATTGATGAGACTTAACAACATGGTTCTCTTGATAGGAGAAGGCAATAAAAAAAATCACAATTTCTCCAATCATAGGAAACACATAAACACAATTTGGGATATCACACTTCCTAATGGCTCCAAGGTCAGATCCTTTAAAGACATAGTAGATGTTGGAAGACTTCACTTCAAATATATGTTTCTAGATCCAGGGTCTGGTAATATAGGGGGAATTATGCAAATTACTAGTCTATGTCTGACTCTCATAAATGAGGATTTGAACAGGGATTTGGAGGAAGAAATTACTTTGTCAAAATTAAAAGTTATTTTAACTTCTTTTAAGAAAGGGAAAAGTCTTGGTCCCGGTGGTTTGATAGTGGAATTCTACCTATTTTTTTTTTTTTTAATCTTCTGGAGAAATATTTGTTGCATGTGGTGGAAGAAGCAATGATTTATAGGAAAGTCTTGGGTGCTTTAAACACAACCTTTATAGCTATTATCCCTAAGAAATATAATTGTGACACTTTTGAAGACTATGGGCCTATTTCTGCATGTAACTTCATCTACAAACATATTTTTAAGATCATTGCTAATAGACTGAAGGGTACAATGTTAGGTATCATTTCATAAGAACAATTTAGATTCCTCTACAATTGATAAATCCATGATGCTATTGGAACAACACAATAAAGCATGCATAAAGTAAAAATGTACCCACGACTATTATAAAGATTGATTTGTTTATGGCATACGATATGGTGAATTGGATTTTTTTAAGATTACTGCTTCTTCATATGGGAAGGAACTTGTAGATAATGAACTAGAATATGCGATGGTTATATTTGTTTCCTTCGTTGTGTTAATCAATGAGTCCACATCTGGTTTCTTTAATGCTTCTACAAGACTTGGGCAGGGCTACTCATTATCTACTTTTCTTTTTTTGTTAGTGGTTGGGGGACTCAACATGCTCATAAAAGAAGCAAGAAGGAAAGGAGAATCAAAGGGGATGCAGGCTGCAAACTTTGTCAATATTTCTCATTTTTGCTTTGTAGATGATATTATGCTTTTTGGTCATGGGTGTGTGAAGGAGATAGAAAAATTAAAGTAGTTGTTGGATTTGCATTGCAAGGTTGTAGGAATGGAAAATAAGCCTGAATTCCCTTTTATTGTTTAATGAGTTAACAGACGATATCAAGGCACATGCCAATGTTCTTTTTCTGATGAAGGATGGGGATTTAGATCAAGGGGTAAAGTACTTGGGTTTTTCCTTAAAACCAAATGACTATCATTGTGATGATTGAAATTGGTTATATAAGAAAGTGGAAGCTATAATTTTAGTGTGGTGTAATTGTTGGCTCTCACGAGAAGGAAGACTTGTCTTGGTTAAAAAAATATTGGAAAGTATCTTGGTATAATGGTTAATAATAGCAAAGGTTCCCAAAGGCATCCTCAACAAAATTATAAAAAAGTTTTTTATTTGTTTATAGATTGGGAAGAGGGATAAAGAAGGCACTCCTCTTGTTCAATGGAATAGAGTGTCCCCAAAGGATTTGTGAGGGTGGTGCTTGAAAAATGTACATGTATTTAGCTTGGCACTGTAGTAAAAGGCCTTTGGAGGTAAGTTTATAATGAAGGACTCCAGGGTAGTGTTACAAAATAAAAATACCTAAAGGAGAAAACCATGGAGGAGTGGTTCAAATCAGAAAACAAACATACTTTAGGTGCACCCATGGTCTGGAAAACCTTGGTTAAGTTTCATCCCTTGGTTGGCAATTACATGTCATGGCAAGTTGGGAATGGAGGAAAGGTTAAAATTTAGGAGGATCCATGGATAGGAGTAAAAGGTAATTTTAGACTCTCAGAATATCTAATGGAAACTTTACATGATCAAGGGATCTACTTCTTAAGAAAGGCAATTGTTATGAGGGTAAGAGATGAATAATTACAAGGATAGAAGACAACTAAACTTATTAATCTATTGGGAGGGATGGTAGAGGAATGGAGCCTTAGTATGAAGATGCTATTTCACAATGCTATTAAATTAACTATAGAAGAGGTACACCTTAAATGGTCCAAGAATAAAGGGACTAGCTAATACACACTTAAGCTAGGATATGCAACAAAAATTAAAGAAGTTTGGAATGGAGACAAAGTTTGGTGGTGGAGGTTTGTTTGAAAATTAGCTTGTCCTTTGAAAACTAGAATTTTAATGTGGCTGGGTTTTTGTAAAATAGATTACTTACATGGGAGAATGGACATAAGAGAATCTGTGAGGGACCAAATAGATGTATCTTTTGCAAGATGGTTGAAGAATCAATGAATCATCTGTTTGTATAATGTTCTTTCTCTAGACTTGTCTGGATGGAGGTTACAAAATCTTTGGGAGTTAAGGAGAAGTGGGATAAAGGGACACTAGAGGAAAGCACACTGCATTGGATAACTGATGAAGTTGTTACTACATATGTAGGTCTTCCATGTTTGTTTACTTATGGGATTTGGATGGATAGAAATAAATTGTTACTCCAAGATCATTTTTCCTCACCAACTCGGGTGGTACACAAGATAAGATTGGCTATGGAAATAAACAAAAGGCTTTTAAAAGTCACGAATGCCAAAAGTCTCATGGAGCAATACATTAATAAAGAAAATCCATGAGGATTTTTTATGAAGCATGTCAAGGAGTTATGTGATTACGTGGCATTAGAGCAATCCTTTATATTAACACCTCTTAGTATTATTTTTTGACATATGCCACTCACCAAGGGTCTAACAATTGGTCTGAGTTTTATGCTCTATGGATTTTATCGAAGACAACTCTCAATAAAGGGATAAAATGTGTCCATGTTCTAGGAGATTCAAATCCCATGATCAAATGGGCCAACCAACATTACAACATAAAAAATGTGGCTATGATCCCTATTTTGAATCAAGTCAAAGAGGTAAAAAAAATAAATTTGATGATCTCTCCTTTACTCGTATTTTTAGGGAATTCACCCCACAAGTGGACAACTTCACTAAGAATTCTTTACTATTGCAGGAGGGTACCTTAACTAAACATGCTTTCAAGGGAGGCACTCTTCTTTCAACTATGAATCAAGCTTGTATTAATTTTTGAGCCAATTGTTTTAGGATGTTTGGGTGTAAAGCCTAAGGTTTATAGATGTATTGAATATCTATTTAGGTCTATAGTTGATGGATATGATACTACAAAAAGTAAAATGAATACTTTATTTATTTTTAGTACAGATGCTAAGGGAGATAGGAGTAGGGATTTTTTAATAGCTCGGTGCTA
Source organism: Picea engelmannii (assembly GCA_009831015.1). Lineage (NCBI taxonomy): Eukaryota > Viridiplantae > Streptophyta > Pinopsida > Pinales > Pinaceae > Picea > Picea engelmannii. The sequence goes on from ML822827.1 coordinate 61,272, forward strand.
GAAACCATCGTGGTATGTTTATGTATATTTGATTTCAACCTCTAAAATATCATTTTAGAACAAGAATACTAAATATATAGGTATGTAGATTGGGTTTGAATGATATTTCAGTAGCTATGTGAAATATAGTTATTTCAACATTCATTAATGATATTTGTGTAAATTAATAATGAATATTGATAATATTTAAAGTTGCAACATTAATAAAAATATATGGCATTAATAATAATATAAATTATTCAGGGGCGGTAGGTGCGAGGGGGGTAATATGCAATCCCAGACGAAATATAATTGGTCGTTATGCATAAGGATTAGGGACAGTTTCAAACAACGAGGCAGAGGCTTATGCCATGTATGAAGGAATTAGACTTGCAAAATTAATGGGAATATCCAAGCCGACAATTCTCGACGATTCCATATTGATAACAAGGGCAGCGTGGCTGCGTGTACTGCCTCCCCACGCTGCGCGCTGTACTGCGATTTCAATTCCACAACCCACGTATTTATGCCAAGACCAATCTGCGCAGTGAGGGTACTGCCAGTCTGACAAAGTATTAAATATAAATAATATAAAATAGAAATTTAACTTACTCAGTTTGTAGGTGAGGGTACTGCCAGTCTGACAAAGTATTAAATATAAATAATATAAAATAGAAATTTAACTTACCCAGTTTGTAGTTTGTAATGTTAWTGAGTTAATTTTTATCTCGAAATAAGTGAAGGCTGCAATAACACTATAAAGTTATCAGCCAATGAAAGGTAAGAAAATTCAATTTTTTTACATATTAAAAAATAAAAATTTTAGTTTCTTATGTTATACATTAAGATTTTTACAAAAAATTTAAAGTCAAACCAAATTAATAGAATAGTCAACCCCAATTCATCACTATGTATACTGCCTGGGAGGCAGTACAATAAGGGCTATTATTAAAATTTCCAACATTGAGGGTTAATGTTATCTTTGGTATTTTGTATCGCTCTCTCACACTTATTAAGGATTTATATGAGTTTTCCTTGTATTACATTAAGCGAGAGTTAAACCATGACGCTGATAAATGGGCCAAGGTTGGTTTCCAGGTCAACAAAGGTCAATTTATTTTGAATGGGAGGCAAAAGGGGCTCCATATTCCCTAATGACTATGGAAGGTGCGATAAATTGTTGGGACGTTTGACAGGGTATAACATTGAATTGATCGTGGCTCACACATACCCTTGGCCTTGGAATTGAGGGAAACATTCATTTTGGCGTATGTGAAGGTAATATTTCCGAACGTGTATACACAGTTTCTTTATTCTCCTCTGTTGGTGTCTTTGGAAGGAGCAATGTGGAGTGGCTTGGAATCAAGGTTGTGGATAGTCCTTGTGGTGAGAACAAGGCAATCTCAGGTGAAAGTCTTTCAATGCCAAGTTTGAATGGTTGTGTGTCGAGGTTCAACTTGGTTTCCAGTTTCGTTCACCCTTATTCAGTGGATTTTAATTCGAAAATTCCTCTTATTCTGTCACTTAACCCTGGAATTTTAAGATTTCCTTTGTTGTTGGAGGAGCTATCGAAGGTGGGTTGTGTTCAGGTGCCTTAGAAACAATCATTCAATATTTATATGGATTTTTCTTTTGTGATCATTCAATATTTATATGGATTTTTCTTTTGTGGGTCGAGGTTCCCTGTCAATCTTCCTACCGTTCTCATTGTCAATATGGTCTGTAAGGTTAATGGCAGTCTGTTGAATGATGTCGAGTATTTTTGCACAAATGGTTTGGTTATTAGTGGGAATTGGGTGCATACTAGAAGAGGTTTCATAATTGGACTGTGGCATAGTACATTCAAATTCCTTCAAAATGATCTGGGCCTTAGTCTGGGCATTGGGTATGTTATTTAGTGTTCTGAATTTCACTTAACTCTGGTCACATTTAATGAAAATTTAGGTCGGTTATCTCTCTACGGGTTGTGGTCATTTGTATTCTCTTTTTTTTCTCATATTTGCAATATGGAACAATGGACAATTGCCATGCCGTTCGAAGTTGTCGAGCACTCTAGCACAGTGGGTTCTATCAACATTGGAAATTAGGTATTTTCTGGGAAGAGGGCAAATAGTATTGGGAAACAAATCTGTTACAATATGGATCCTTTTGGATCAATATCAAGTGCATTTTGTCCGGACATGAAGATATAACTGAAGGCGATAGTGTGAATCTCAGGAAATTCACAGGAAGGGTAGGGCCATTGGACCAGATTGTTGCATCTCTCCTTCAATGAATTGAACTTATGTAACGGGAATACCAGTAGTTGAGGTCACCAGTGATGCCTCAACAATCACAATATGCATCTACCATTCAAGCTTTAGGGATTGAATAAAATGGAGACCGACAAGAAGAGCTATGGAAGTTGAAGGAAATGATTCAGGTCAAGACAAAGCATTGGAAGCACGAGGTTAGGAATCTTCCAATCGGTAGATGTATTACAAATGTATTTTTTTCTAGGATAGTTTGTTAAAGTAATTTGTATTCAAAGTGCTTGGATGCAATACAACACGATAGTAGTAGAAGACTTAATAGGCCTTGAGCAAAATTTTGTAGAAACTTTTTGATTGTCGATTCACTTTGTCACAACTTATATTTATATATAGAAACACAACTTCAATTTCAGTTAAAAATAATAATATAAATATAAATCATTATTTGGCACCGATATATACCATAAATTTTATCATTAATAAATAACTACTGAAACTTGGGTATAAATATCCTATTTAGAATTAATATCAATATTATATTATCGTTGCTTATAGTTGGAAAGACTAAATTTACAAACAAAAATACAACAATTAATGACTAAATAAGCTATTCAGAACATTATATAATATGATTAGTTGTATATCAATTAATCATTAATTGCATTGTCTTATTTATTAGTAGAATTAGTATTGCAAAGTAGGAGCAACAATCATATATTATTAATAGTTTTTTCCCAAAAAAATTGGTTATACCCAAGCCTTAGTATTTTTTTTTTACGATGACAGGATATTGAAATTTTACTAGTGAATTCATTCATCATGAGTGTCAACTAATCTGAAATACATGCTAGGTGGTGGCCCTTAGGTTATTGACTATGGGATTTTTAAGGAAGAAATAAACAATGCAAAATATGACAATCTCACTATCAAATTAAACAAGTTTTGGCTTCATTTCCTTTTCAATTTTCCAAGCAACCCATCTTCCAACTAGATGAAAAGCTTTATTAAAGTTGTATAAACAATTGAGGCACCTTTAGTTGAATTTATGTCCAATCTGATCCAACCTTCAATGGATTATTCTTTCATATATTTCTGCCTCATCACTTTACCCCACAAGCCTTCATTAAAGAACAATATCCACGAGCTTTTAGTTGCAAGGTGTTGTCCAAAAATGATGCAGGGATTTCCGAGGGTCATAACTTTTGACTCCTTTATCCGTTTGGCTTGAAATTTTCCAGGGAGTTGTCTCTTGAAGAGTTCACTGCCGTGCCAATATGCTCCTGAGATCGAACATCATTTCAACTCTTTTCTAGGGCCAAATTCCTTCATATATTAAGGCCTCAAATTGGGGTTTTAGTGTTTTTGCGGGAATTTTTAAATTAGTAATTATCAATTATCTCTTAGTTTATGCACCTAATCAGAAACGCGAATTGAAAAATAGAGTCGGTCTAGTTAGCTTTCAGTTATTGGTTAGTTTTAGAGTCATGCGAGAATTTTATAAAATTAGTTGTTTTTCTAAAATTAATTATTTTCGAAAATCTTAGATATTAGTTATAAGGGGTTGAACTTCCATTGTAATAGTTAGGATGGAAAAGGAATTAAAGAGAGTTATATTCCATTCTCGTGTGCTTGCATGGTTTTTATATCTCATGAATGAATCCAAGTTTATTGGCTACATCATCTGATATTAGAGAAGGAAGATGTCTGGGAGAGAAAGAGGAAGAGGAATATGAAGTCTTGCTCAGATGCGTAGAGATATGCAAAACCTCCAAAACAAGTAGTAGATCTTACAAATGTGCTGGCTAGTTAGAGAATAATACAAAGAGAAATGTCCGACGAGGAGACAAACCAAGGAAATGTAGATCAACGTAGAGAACATGAAGAAGAACAATTAGAGCGCATGAGTTTTGAAGAAATGATGCTCAAGGCTCTAGAAGGGAAAAATGATGGGATCAAAATGGAAGTTTCAGAATATGCAGGGAGTCTTAAACCAGAGGAGTTAATAGATTGGATAAACGACATGGAATTTATTTTTGAATGGAAGCCCACGATAGAGGAAAAGAAGGTGAAATTTGCATGCACCAAGTTGAAGGGTCACGCCATGATCTAGTGGGATCATGTGCAGAAAGACAAAACAGAAAAAGGAAAAGACAAAATTAGGACATGGAATAAGATGGAAAAAATTGCGAGATTTTTTTTTTCCTTTGGACTATGCCCAATCCCCTTTTCGTAGATTTCATAACTTGAATCAAAACCTGTTCACAGTGGATGAACTCACAAACAAGTTTTATCAGTTGTCCATTCGCGTGGATCACCAGGAAATTCATTAGCAATTGGCTGCAAGGTATGTGAATTGTTTATTTTTTTTTATCCAAGATGAATTGAGCATGCATAGAGTTTGCAACATGGAAGAGGCACACCAATTAGCCTTAAAGGCTGAGGAAAAGCAAAACTAACAATTTTCCCAAAGGAATAGAGGAGCAAGGAGGGGTACATCGTTTACCTCACGGAGTGGTTTTAACTATGGTAGAGGCAAATCATCCCAAGGAGATAAGAAAGCAAAAGATACTCAACAAGGTAACCTGAATCAACCATGAGGAAGAGGATTTCAAAGGGGTAGAGGGTACAATGGTGCCATAAGAGGACCTTATGTGTGTTTCAAGTGTGGTGTAGAGGGTCATCGAGCATTTGAATGCCAAAATTATAACATGCGTCAGTCGAAGCAAGGGAAACTACCTATGTAAGCTTTATCCAAGTTGAGAATCTAGAAGAAGGAGTTAAATCTGAGGTCTCGCCTGATATGGGGGAGAATCTCATGATACAAAGGTCATTGGTGATTCCAAAAAAAGAGCAAAGGAAAAGTAGCAACAATGAAGATTCTTGGCTTCAGAGAAATGTTTTTCGAACCAAATGCACTTTCGGGGGAAAGGTATGTCAAGTTATTGTTGATAGTGGGAGTTGTGAGAATATGGTTTCCAAAGAGATGGTAGATAAGTTGAAATTACGTTGTGAAACACATCCCCATCCTTACTGAATTGCATGGTTCAAAAAAGGGAATGAAGTCACCATTGATAAAAGATGTTTGATCAAGTTTTCCATCGGTAAGACTTATAAAGACGAAGTATGGTGTGATTTCATTCCGATGGATGCATTTCATATGTTATTGGGGAGGCCTTGGCAATATGACAGAAAAGTCATGCATGCTAGAGAAAAGAATACCTACACCTTTTGGAAGGATGGATCGAAAGTCATCCTATTGCCCCTTGAGGATGAGGTGAAAGTTGAGAATATGTTGTTGAAAAGAGATTTTGTTAAGGAAACCAAGGCAACATGATTCTGCTATGAATTAATAGTTAAAAAAGGAGCCAAGGAAGACGTACCAATTCCTATTGAAGTGTCCAAGTTACTAGAAGAATATGTTGATGTTATTCCTGATGAACTACTTGATGGTATTCCACCAAAGAGGGATATTCAACATCACATTGATCTAATTCCAGGATCATATTTACTTAATCAGGTAGCCTATAAGATGAGTCCTACACAACATGCAGAGCTCAAATGACTAGTGACAAAACTTATAAAGAAAGGTGTGGTAAGAAAACATAAGTCCTTGTGTTGTACTGGCATTGTTGACTCCAAAAAAAGATAATACATGGAGAATGTGCACAGATAGTAGAGTAATCAATAAAATTACCATCAAATATCGGTTTCCTATACCGGGCTTGGATGACATGATGGATGTGCTAGCCGAAGCTAAATATTTTAGTAAAATTGATTTGCGAAGTGGATACTACCGGATCCAGAATCGCGAAGGGGATGAATGGAAAATCGCCTTCAAGACCAGGGATTGACTATATGAATGGATGGCGATGCCATTCAGGTTGTCCAATGCACCTAATACTTTCATGTGGTTGATGAATATTGTTCTTCGACCTTATATCAGTAAGTTTGTTGTCATTTATTTTGATGACATCCCAGTTTTCAGTAACAACAAAGAAGATCACTTGCAACATTTAAAAATTATATTGGATGTGTTGAGAAAACATCAGCCTTATGAAAACCTGAAGAAATGTAGGTTCTTGAAAGAAAGTTTGGTATTTATGGGTTTTGTCATCTCAACAGAAGGATTCATGATGGATTCAGAGAAGGTCATAGCAATTTTGGAGTGGCCTAGTCCTCAGAGCATAACAAAGCTAAGAAGTTTTCATGGATTAGCCACCTTTTACTGAAAATTTATTTGAAATTTTAGCAGTATTGTAGCAACCATAACATATTGCACCAAAGGCAAGACATTCATGTGGACCAATGAAGATGAGGAAAGTTTTAAGTTTTTAAAGAAAAAGGTAATTGAGGCACCTATAATAGCCTTACCAGATTTTGATAAAATGTTTGAGGTAGACTGTGATACTTCACATGTAGGAATTGGAGCTATACTTACCCAAGCAGGTAGACCAATTGCATATTTTAGTGAAAAGTTGAGTGAGGTAAGAAAGAACTACTCCACATATGATGTATAATTTTATCCAATTATGGAAGCATTGCGACATTGAAGGAATTATTTAGTGCCGAAGGAGTTTGTATTATTTATTGATCACATTGCATTAAAATATGTAAATACCCAAAAGAAATTGAACAATAGATATGCAAAATGGGTCTCTTTCTTACAAGGCTATACCTTTTTTTCTGAAGCACAAATCAGGATGACAAAATCAAGTTGCAGATGCTTTGAGTCATCACACTGTTCTTTTGACAACCATGGAAAATCAAGTAATTAGGTTTGCTACATTAAAGGATATCTATGCATTTGGTAATGATTTATGGGAGATTGTGGAAAAATTAAAGAATCCAGTCGCTGGGAACATGGATCTTACTCAGGGTGAATATTTTATGTAAGATGACCACCTCTTCAAAGTAAAACAACTATACATCCCAATCGGTTCTATGAGGGAAAATATTATCAGAGAACTTCACAGTAGTGGTTTGGCATGACATTTTGGAAAGGATAAGATGTTAGCCTTAATCGAAGATAAGTATTTTTGGCCAAAGATGAAAAATGATATAACCAATTATGTGGTATGATGTAGGATTTGTCAAATGGCTAGAGGACACTCACATAACATAGGGTTGTATATGGCATTACTGGTGCCCACATGCCCATGGACAAATATGAGTATGGAATTTGTGTTGGGGCTCCCAAACACACAACGAGTTAATGATTATATTTTTGTGGTTGTTGATAGGTTCTATAGAATGGCTCATTTCACTGCTTGCAAGAAAACTAGTGATGCATCGAGGGTGGCATAATTGTTTTTTTTTTTAAATTGTTAGATTGCATGGGGTTTCAAAAACTATTACCTCTAATAGAGATACTCGATTCTTGGGTAATTTTTAGAGGAATTTTTGGAAGAAAATGGGGACTAAAGTACAGTTTAACAGTGCCTATCAACCCCAAACACATGGGCAAACTGAGGTAGTAAATTGGAGTTTGGGAAACATATTACAGAGCATTGTTGGAGAGAAGCCTAAGTAGTGGGATTTGGCTTTGCCTCAAGCAAAATTTGCCTACAATAGTTCATTGAATAGATCTATAGGTAAATCTACATTTCAAGTCATTTATGGTAGAGATATTATGGGTGTCCTAGATTTGGTGCAGTTATTGCCTAGGGATAGGATCAATGATGATGGGGAAGCATTTGCCTAGGGTTTCCTACACCTTAGTAAATCGTTTTCCCCTAGGGTTGATGGTTGAAGCCTTGGCTTACCAACACTTCACCATCAAATTCCTCTTGTCTTTGGCCCTACTATTATCATATTGTTCCTTCAATTCTCGTCGCTACATTTGACTCCATTTGCCCTATGAATGCACTGGTTTTAGACTTCTTGCTTGAGTGTTTTGATCACAACCTCCAAAATCTTTGAACAACTACTAATACCTAGATTAAACTACTAACCTCATTGTTTCCATTATCCATTTGAGTTATAGTTATACTTTGCAACATTTTAGCTTCTTTAAGAAATTGAGAGATTGACTAATGCGTGGTATTATTTTCTTCTAATGAATGTTGGTATTGTGACATTGATGATTAATCGTTATTGCTCATTTTGAAGCTTCTTTAAAACATTCCTTGTGAAATATTCTATTGTGATTATTGCTACTATACATCTTTGCTTACTTCACAAACATATTAGTCCATTACTTTATTTGAGAAAGTCTTCGATTATATGAAGTACTAACCAACAAGTGACCTTGCAAATATAGTTTCCATGTTGCTTTGTTCCAGGTAGGTACATTTCTGGTTCTTCTTATCTTTATTGCCTGTTTAGACGAACTTTATAATCGGTGGTGACTTGTGAGAGGGAAACCTTTACTTGGCTTTAAACCTTTGCCTTCTCAAAACCCCAGGTCACCGGGGACATCTCCCTTGGGCCTACCACCCTAAATAGAAAGAGACATCATGTTGAGGTGACAGTGATATGACAGTCTCTCGTTTCATTAATTTGTCCCCTTTTACCTTTCCTATCTTTCAAAGTACAAATTGCATGATAACAATACTATTGGAAGAACACATGGACTCAAAATCTCCTTTATTAATCCTTTATCTAAAATCTCTTGCATTTTCTTCTTTGTCTCTTCATTCTCTCGAGGTGTCATTCTATATGTTGCTTTGTTACGTAAACTTACTACTAGAATTAAGTCAATATGATTGCTAATACTCCTTATAGGGGGTAATTCATTTGGAAAATCATCAACTATAATATCAACAAAATCATCCAACATAATAGTAGTTCCTTTCCACTCATCAACAACACACTAGGACTAATTTCTTCTTTGGCTCCTTCATCCCGCAAAGGCAATAATACATGCTTGTATCCATCTTTTTCCATAGAATAAGTGTTCCTCCTACCATAATGAATGGATTTTATATGATACTGACATGACCTTCCCAACAAAACATGGAAGGCATCCACATGCATTATGTCACATAATATCTCATCCTTGTAGCTATCAATTTGAATTTCCACCTTACACTGCTCATTCACGAAAACCTGATGTTCTTTCTACAACTAAGACACTTTGTAGGGAGTGGGATGCATTGTTCTCTTCAGTCCCAACTTCTCTACCATTTCAATGGAAACCATATTATTTGTGCTACCATTATCAATAACAACTTTGCAACACTTACCTCTTGACTTGCATACAGTCCTAAATAGACTTTTCCTCTGAGATGATTCTTTAGATTCCTTCTCTGATTTGATCATAACTCTTTTTAGCAACAATGATTCTCCTACCTCAAAAACTTCTTCTTTTGTGACTACATTCACATTCTCTTCTTTAGCTTCTGCTATATTTGCATTTCTTTGACTTGCTGATTTATTTTTTGTATAGTCCCATGACATATGGCTTGTCTTTCCACATGTATAACATTTAATTTCTCTGCCTCCTCTACCTCTATTTCTGAAGAAAAATATTATGCCTCTTGATTCTCCTCCTCTTGATGATTGACTACTTGAGCTTGAGCTTCCTCCTTCATTTATTGCGGTCTGAAATCTCCCTCTATTACTGGATTGTCCTTTGCCTCTTGCTAGACCTCTTCATCTATTCTTCTGACTCTATTTTTTGGCCAACTTATCCTCTGCCTTCAAAGTTGCTTGATAGGCATCCTCAACCGTCTTCAGGAACAAAATTCTAATTTCATCTTGTATATCATATCTCAAGCCATTAATATACATGGCAACCTTTTCAACATCTTCTTCAATATGACCAACTCTAATTGTCAATCTGTAAACAAATTTTGTATATACTTTCATAGTCATAGCCTTCTGTCTGAGATTTTGTAACTGTTTAAACAAATTCAACTGGTAATCCTTAGGCATGAACTTGCTTTTGAACTTATCAATCATCATGTCCCAATTGTTAATCTTAAATTTACCTTTTCGGTTCCTATCAGCTTGTAATTCATCCCACCATAAAGCATCATGACCTTTTAGCCTTTTCACTACATACTTTACCTTATTTCCTTCATCTACATCTTCATAATCAAAATATTTGTCTAGGTCATTAATCCGGTCAATCAATTGTTCAACATTTAGGTTACCTTCATACACTGGCACCTCTACCTTTGGTCTGGCACTGACCTTTGTGACAATCCTTATCAATTTTTCTTCTGATGTTTCTTCTTCTTCCTCTTCTCCAGAGATTGTCACTTCTTCACTTTCACTAACATCTCCAATGTCAAGCTCCCTCTTCATGGAAGTCTCCATGTCTTCCATCTTTGCTCAGAGTTGCCTCATCTCCTATTGCAATTCCAATTTGCAACTAGTATGCCTTGACCCCTTCTCTTGGGTGACATCTTCTATTTCTTCACGAGCACACTTACTATGTAAGCTCTGATACAAAAAATGATGGCGTGAACCACCAACTTCAACCCACAATCACATAGTTTTAAATACTCTATCAACAACTGACATTTGGGTTGTTTATTTGGCCTCGGATCAACACAAACACGTGCTCAAATTTCCTTATTCTTCAGCGTTGAACTGCGCTCTGTTATAGATCACTCTGTGCAAATATGCCTATGTGTGGAAGCATCAATAAACAATATTGGAAAGATCTTTTCTAGACAACTCCACTCGTGGAACTCAACAAATAATACTAACGACTTGCAAACAACTCTATGCACGAAAATCAACAAACAATACCAATGTGTCGCAAATCTTTAAGGGGTTATTCCACTACGACAAATCATGACTATCTTTTCATGTGAAGACAAATACTCAAGAAATAGTTTTAAATAGAGTTTTAGAACTTGGTTGGGATTAACTGCGCACGATATTTCCCGCAAATGCATACATTACCATCTCCAAGCGACAAGATATTGAATGAAGTCAAAGGCATATACCAAAAAATTAACACACACAAAATTGGAGATATCAATTAAAACATATTAGAATTACAATGGTTCTTTTGGTCAATTAGACCTTAAACATACAACATACAAATCACTTCACACAGTTCTTTGTCACACTTCCATCTATCCAACCTTCATCTAATCTCCTTCTAACCTATGTCTCTATCTCTCTCACACTTGTTGTCTTGCTAACTCTTATAAAACATCTAATATACCTTGAGCCCTTAGATAGCTCACAAACAAACAAAATCCTGAGCTATCTCAACAAATGTCTAAACTAGAGATTTATTCATAAGGTTTAGCAACAAATTTAATACCTATCACAACAAATCAACACCTAGCAAACAAACTCAACGAAAATGTCTTTTAGAGACATTTAAGAATTATTACAAATTTAAATAAGAAATTAGAGAATCGACTCACTTGGTAAATGGTTATTGAACCATGTGGTCAATTCTCAATTTTAATGTCAGATGCTCCTGCATCACAAACCTTTCCCCAATTAAGAGCACAATTATGACTAGACACCTAATGTATAAGAATAAGTTAAACAAGATGGAAGATAAGAGACTTCCTAAAATTGCTTCAAACTCTAGCCGCAACCACCTTCGACTCAAGCGGGGTTGGCATAAAGATGCCCAATCTTAGCTAAGCCAATGGGGAATCATGGAAGAGACCATTTTGCAGAATAAGGATACAATTAAAAATATTATTAAATCAAAATTTAGGGAGAAAATGCGGTGTGATAAAGAGTTAGAGGAAAAAAGAAAATTAAGATATTATAAGGAGGTAATCAACCCTAGTCTAGAAGATCAAAATTATCTCTATGTTTTGACAAGTACAAAGAAAAAAATAAGTAAGAACAAATTCTCATGAGCTCCATACTGAAATTGGGCATTGGTCAATTCCTAAAACACCATGGGATGAAAGAGTGTGTCACCTTTGTGACACTAAGAAGGTTGAAGATGAAAATCACTTTCTCTTATAGTATCGAGCCTATACCTAGATTATATCTTAATTTCAAAATATCGGTCACCCTACCAACCTTCCTAATATTTTAAGTAAACAATACTATGTTGATCTTGGAAAGCTTCTCTTAATGCTTTTCGAGCACAAAAAACAAATTCTAAAGAATTGCAAGTAATCCCTTGCCCTCTTAAGGTATGATAGACCAATTCAGTCTCAATGGATGTTAACCAACAACAACATAGCATAACATAACATTATTACCCCCCTATTAGGTGTGCCAATACCCATACGAAGAGGTTTGTCTCATGGAAACCCATCAAAGGGTATGTGCAATGATAATGGTATGGATTGGGGTTTACTTCATGGGGTGGATGTTATTGACATGCAAGGCCATGTGAAATATTCATCCTCATGAGTGCCTTTGTAGAGGGAGCACTTAGGTAATGATATACCCTTTCCTTGACATCGTGTCTTTCAAGATCTTTGCTTCCCTTTTTCTTTATAGCTTTATTAATATTTTTTGGCTTTTGACATTTGATTTGCTAAGTCCTTTCATAACATATGCATTCATTGCATAGGACTTGGGGTGATGGCCTCTTAGTAAGGGGGTAGAGCTCATGCTTCTTTATTTTCTTGTTTTTTTATACTTTGTTTTTCTTGTTTTTTTCTTTCCCCCACATTTTGAATTGGGGATTTAACTCTTTCTGTGTCCTTTTTTTTTTATATAGTTGCATCGACCTCCAACTTTCTAGCCCCTTCTTCTCATGGGATTATGAGGCACATACCTTTTTGGGGTACATGTAACACCCAATCCAAAAGAAAGGACAATGGATATGTGACATATGGAATGTGTTACCATTAAGCCCACCTGGTAGTACAACTTTTCCCAAGCATGACAACACTTGACTAGAAAATGACAATGGCCACCAAGATGAGACAAGGAAAAAATCACAACTCTCAAGCATCACAATTCATTATCACAATCAACACATGATCACCATTTCCATGCCTCAAGTATTAACATTATCACACAATATGAAGTGTTAGATCGATGTACTTGAGTGTATAAATGCACCACATCATATGAGTGAGTTGAGCCGACATGGATGGAAGGCATACGTGGGAAACTATATGTGGAGAGTCTGGAATGACATCATCGAATTTGTTGTCTGAAATGTGAATCATGGAGAAAACATTATCCTCTAGTTACCCCCAGATGTGAGGGGGTAACAACACACACACACACTTTTTTTTTGCAGGTTATAGAGCCCAGGGAAAAACCTCAAGTACTTCCCCTCCTTTTTAGAATGGTACCTAGGGTAAATACCAAAATATTTAGGGGACAAGCCCAGTCAACAACAGGGCTCAAAGCCATTACAACAATATACTCATTATGAGACAACATGTCACTTGCCAGAATTGAACCCGCGTTGGGAGAATAACAATCATTCCTTCCAACCACCCAAGATTCCTAATTGACACACACACACACACACACACATGTATGTATGTATAGTACAATTAAAACAAGATGACAAAGTGGAGTATTTAGATCCATATGATAGAAAGGTGTCAACTATAGAAGATTCATTCATGTTCGACCATGCATGGAGTGGAAATTGGTCTAGAAGATGTCATTGTTATATTATTAAAGTCATAAGCAACATTCATATTCCTTGTGAATAGAAGGTGGATTATTGTAGGTGTTTAAAAGTGAATTTAAAATGCTTCATACAATGACTTGTGCAATCTTTGGAAAAAATGTAGAAGTGTTTTAAGTTTCCAATTTAGAGACTAGTACAATTCATGCAAGCTGAGAAGGTGAAGTAGTTAGATTCATATGTCGAGGAAGGTGTCGATTTTAGAAGAATGCATTCATGTTGGATCCTGCATGGCTTGGTCTAGAAGATGTCATTGTTAACATGATTAAAGTCATAAGCAATATTCCTCTTCCTTGTGAAGATAAGGTGGATGGTTGTAGGTATTTAAAAGTGAATTTAAAATGCTTCATACAATGACTTGTGAGACGTTTGAAAAAAATGTCGAAGTATTTTTAAGTTGTCAACGTCGAGGATAGTTGTATGACTAGTTTTTGGTTCGTTATTTCAATGGTCATATTTTAAAATTTTTTGCAATAACTATACAACTTGCAATATATGAAAGATCCATCTTTACTAAAAACATTAATTCTATTTTTTGTTGCATTTCTCCCCTATCTTTTGCAATCATGCTTTAATTTTTTAGAATTTATATGTTCATTTTCTTTTCTTGTTGAATGGAATATATCAAATTTGATTTCATTTTAGTGTATACTACATGATGATGTTTTGTATGCTAACATAACTCATTTTAGAACAAGAGGCACCATAACAAAGCCACGATGTTTAAAATCTTATTTGGCATTTTTTGTGATGGGGCTTAATCTTAAGGGTCTTCGCAGTGCACAAGGGAAGAGGACTAGGGTCATAAACCTATCTTCGGTGATTATGGTGCAAAAATTAGACTTCATGGATCATAGTATCAAGGATGAGGGCAGGTTGAGGTATATATTTAGGTTACATGAGGAGCTTGTTGAGATTTGGAGATGTTCCAAGGCACCAAATGACATATGGAATGTAGAGGTGACAAAGGAGGTTAGGTTGTTGGATTGATTAGGCGGTAGCACATTGTGTGATCCTAATGAATACAAGAGGATGTCATCAAATCCATAATAGATAGAGAAGTTTGATCCTGCTTCATTGACATTAACTACAATTGCACTATTTGAGGTGGGAAAGGACAAGTTACTACTTGATTCTCCTTTAATTTCTCAGGATGTACATCACGGTCCTTTTACATCTTTCTCACCTTGGGTTATCTCTGAACTTCTGAAAGGGAGGTCACTTGTAGAAGTAGAGAATGGTAAGGACTGCAATTTATCAATGCTTGCAATGGAGGGGAAGGGTGTTGAAGTTGTGTTAGATTCTGAGGCAGTTGAAGGGGCAAACGAAGGTAACGTTGACAATGTTGTTCTAGGAAGGCTAGGCATTAAACCAAATTCAGGTTTGCAATAAAAAATTCATTAGGGTGTGGCTAAAGAAACTGAAGATGGTTGTAGACCATGATTTGAAGGTATCACAGGCTGAGAAGATGATGACATTGGTGATTGTTGGTAGATTTATGGGGAAGAATGTGAAGGGTGAAACCCTAAAGGGCTAGTTGTTAGATAATGGGTTCCCATTTTTTAGGTTATATTCTAAAATTTCATATTCTGATGCATGGTTGGATTTGCTTCATCTTGAGAGGAGATGAGAATATGCAAATATTCTTGGAAAAGGAGTGGCTCCAGGGGTCATCGAGTTTATGCCTTAAACACTGGAATCCAGGCTTTGATCTTGGGATAGAGCCTGCATTTATACAAAAAACATGGGTCTTTTTACTAGGCCTCCCCTTTTGTTGTGGAATAAAGGCATTGTGTCGAGAGTAAGAAATTCCATCAGGTGCTTTGTTGCTTTTGAGGAAGGTTGGCTAACAAAAGTGAACAAAAGGATTACAAAAGTTTTGTTTGAATTGGATCTAAGGGGGGGATTGCTTGAAGACTTGGAGATTGAGTGGATTTTGTGAGATTTTACTTAGAAACTTTATTATTGAAGGTTGCCCTTCCATTGTGATATGTTTCACAAGGTTGACCATTTGAAGGCTGAATGTCGAGGAACTGAGAAAGGTCAAGGTATTGGAAAAAAATTATGGGTGAAGAAGAAAGAGGTGAGGAAAAAAGGGACTTCTAGGGGTGAGTTAGGGGTAAAATCAACCAAGGAACAAGTCAACACAAGTTGTCTAGAAGCTATCAAGTATCAGGTCAACATAGGTTTTGTTGCTTTGAAATCATTGGACCCTTTGATGTCATCTTGTATCAAAGGTATGTTCCATAAACCTCCTTTGTGTTCTTTAAATATGGGTACTAGCTTCCTTGGGCTTAAGGGTTACACAATCCTAATTAAATGCACAAGGAAGGGTCCTCCACTATTCTTGGAAAACCCTAGAAATATTGGGAGTGAACCTCTCAAGGAAGAGATTTATAACGAGGAGAAGGTGGAGCCATTGGGGATTGGAGTTGTCTTGAATAAGGTTGGTAATCTTATAGGTGATTTTGAGGGATAACCTAGGGTTGGTGATCTTGGAAAGACCTTAAAAATATACCTAGCAATTAAGCCTATTATTCTTAGAAAGGCCTAAAAAATGACCTCTAGTAATCCTCATTAAGAATTGAATTACTAGTCTAGATCCAATAAGGATTTAGAGGAGGAACCTTGGGAAGTAGGTGGGGTTTCACATTATATATGCATGAAGAAAATGTCATGTGACTCTATCCAAATCAAAGGAAAAAGAGGAAATGAGAGAAGGAAAACAATAGAGTATCAACACAACTCTTGGAGCAGGGAAGGACCAATCCCTAGATTCCCAAGGATTGTTCTCTCACTTAATGATAGAGGGGTAAGGGGTACCCACAAGTAGTTATTCCTCAAAATAATTTTTGAAGTCTATAAAATTGATATTGTTTTTCTTTGAGAAACCATGTGCTCTATCCATAAAGTTGTTGGTTTTTTAACAAAGGTTTTAAAGGATTGTAATTTGTGTACCTTAGATGTAGCAGGGTTGTCTAGGGGTCTTATTAATAGTTGGAACTCTAGTTTCAACTCAATTTATTCACCATTTGTGGCTTCATGTATTATAATGGAGCTCACAATAAAGGAATTAGGGAGGAACTTGACATTAATTAATGTATATGGGCCTTATAGGGATGGGAAGCCATTCTGGGTTTCAGTAGGTAATTATAGGTTGTTGGGAGGAGATAATCTGATTTTCAGGGGATATTTGAATTTAACCCTAAATTATAGGGAGATTTGGGGGGGAAATGCAAGAAAGAGCCGGATTGAAGATTAATTTCTTAGTTGTTTGACACAATCCATATTATTAATGTGGAGCATGTGAAAGTCACTCCAACTCAACAAAGTTATATATGTGGAAGAGAGGGATATCTAAGAGACTAGATCATTCCCTAATGGCATAATATTTTTGTAATACAAACTTGAGAATCAAATCTTGGGTAAGCAATGGAGTTTTGTCAAATTACCTCCCAATTTTACTCAAAATGGAGGAGGAGGATAAAAAACCTCCTAATCCACTTGAATTCAATCACACTTGTCTATTAGATCAAGAGTTCATAGATCTAATTATTAAGACATGGAAGCCATTTAACTGTCAAGAGAGGGATTATGTGAGTCAACAATTTGTAGACAATCTCGAGAGAATCAATAGTGTGATGAGAGGATGGGAAAAATTATTATCTTCAAATCTGAAAAAGAGGTGGAAGAGGTGGAAGAAGGGATTAATGCTCTTTTCAAAAACAACTCTACAGAGGTATTCTTAGAAGAGGAAGTTGAGTATTTACAAGATTTTGAGAGAAGAAAAAAGGAACTTTTAGAGGAGGAAGAAGCTTGATGAGACTTAACAACAGGGTTCTCTGGATAGGAGAAGGCAATAAAAAAAATCACAATTTCTCCAATCATAGGAAACACATAAACACAATTTGGGATATCACACTTCCTAATGGCTCCAAGGTCAGATCCTTTAAAGAGATAACATATGTTGGAAGAATTCACTTCAAATATATGTTTCTAGATCCATGGTCTGGTAATATAGGGGGAATTATGCAAATTATGAGTCTATGTCTGACTCTCATAAATGAGGATTTGAACAAGGATTTGGAGGAAGAAATTACTTTGTCAAAATTGAAGGTTATTTTAATTTCTTTTAAGAAAGGGAAAAGTCTTGGTCCTGATGGTTTGATAGTGGAATTCTACTTGTTTTATTTTTTATTTTTATTTTTAATTATTATTATCTTCTGGAGAAATATTTGTTGAATGTGGTGGAAGAAGCAATGATTTATAGGAAAGTCTTGGGTGCTTTAAACACAACCTTTATAGCTATTATCCCTAAGAAATATAATTGTGACACTTTTGAAGACTATATCCTTTTTCTGCATGTAACCTCATCTACAAACATATTTTTAAGATCATTGCTAATAGACTGAAGGGTACAATGTTAGGTATCATTTAATAAGAACAATTTAGATTCCTCTACAATTGACAAATCCATGATGTTATTGGAACAACACAATACGACATGCATAAAGTAAAAATGTACCCACGACTATTCTAAAGATTGATTTGTTTATGGCATACGATATGGTGAATTGGATTTTTTAAAGATTATTGCTTCTTCATATGGGAAGGAACTTGTAAATAATGAACTAGAATATGCGATGGTTATCTTCGTTTCCTTCGTTGTGTTAATCAATGAGTCCCCATCTGGTTTTTTTAATGCTTCTGCAAGACTTGGGCAGGGCTACTCATTATCTACTTTTCTTTTTTTGTTAGTGGTTGGGGGACTCAACATGCTCATAAAAGAAGCAAGAAGGAAAGGAGAATTGAAGGGGATACAGGTTGCAAACTCTGTCAATATTTCTCATTTTCTCTTTGTAGATGATATTATGATTTTTGGTCATGGGTTTGTGAAGGAGATAGAAAAATTAGAGTAGTTGTTGGATTTGCATTGCAACGCTGTAGGAATGGAAAATAAGCCTGAATTCCCTTTTATTGTTTCATGAGTTAACAAACGATATCAAGGCACATGCCAATGTTCTTTTCTTGATGAAGGATGGGGATTTAGATCAAGGGGTAAAGTACTTGGGTTTTTCCTTAAAACCAATTGTGATGATTGAAATTGGTTATATAAGAAAGTGGAAGCTATAATTTTAGTGTGGTGTAATTGTTGGCTTTCACGAGGAGGAAGAATTGTCTTGGTTAAGAAAATATTGGAAAGTATCTCGGTATAATGGTTAATAATAACAAAGGTTCCTAAAGGCATCCTCAATGAAATTATAAAGAAGTTTTTTATTTGTTTATGGATTGGGAAGAGGGATAAAGAAGGCACTCTTGTTCAATGGAATAGAGTGGCCCCAAAGGATTTGTGAGGGTGGTGCTTGAAAAATGTACATGTCTTTAGCTTGGCACTATAGTAAAAGGCCTTTTTAGGTAAGTTTATAATGAAGGACTCCAGGGTAGTGTTACGAAAGAAAAATACCTAAAGGAGAAAACCATGGAGGAGTGGTTCAAATCGGAAAACAAACATACTTTAGGTGCACCCATGGTCTGGAAAACCTTGCTTAAGTTTTATTCCTTGGTTGGCAATTACATGTCATGGCAAGTTGGGAATGGAGGAAAGGTTAAAAATTAGGAGGATCCATGGATAGGAGTAAAAGGAAATTTTAGACTCTCAAAATATCTAATGGAAACTTTACATGATCAAGGGATCTACTTCTTAAGAAAGACAATTGTTATGAGGGTAAGAGATGAATAATTACAAGGATATAAGACAACTAAACTTATTAATCTACTAGGAGGGATGGCAGAGGAATGGAGCCTTTGTATGAAGATGTTATTTCACAATGCTATTAAATTAACTATAGAAGAGGTCAACCTTAAATGGTCCAAGAATAAAGGGACTAACTAATGCACACTTAAGCTAGGATATGCAACAAAAATTAAAGAAGTTTGAAATGGAGACAAAGTTTGGTGGTGGAGGTCTGTTTGAAAATTAGCTCGTCCTTTGAAAACTAGAATTTTAATGTGGCTGGGTTTTTGTAAAATAGATTACTTACATGGGATAATGGACATAAGAGAATCTGTGAGGGACCAAACAAATGTATCCTTTGCAAGATGCCTAAAGAATCAATGAATCATTTGTTTGTATAATGTTCTTTTTCTAGACTTGTCTGGATAGAGGTTACAAAAGATTTGGGAGTTAAGGAGAAGTGGGATAAAGGGACACTAGAGGAAAGCACACTGCATTCGATAATTGATGAAGTTGTTACTACATACATAGGTCTTCCATGTTTGTTTATTTATTGGATTTGGATGGATAGGAGTAAAAAGGTATTCCAAGATCATTTTTTCTCACCAACTCGGGTGGTACACAAGATAAGATTGGCTATGTAAAGAAACAAAAGGATTTTAAAAGTCACGAATGTAAAAAGTCTCGTGGAGCCATACATTAATAAAGAAAATCCTTGAGAATTTTTTATGAAGCATGTCAAGGAGTTCTGTGATTATGTGGCATTAGAGCAGTCATTTAGATTAACACCTCTCAGTATTATCTTTTGACATATGCAGCTCACTAACGGTCTAACAATTGGTCAGAGTTTTATGCTCTATGGATTTTATCGAAGACAATTCTCAATAAAGGGATAAAATGTCTCCATGTTTTGGGAGATTCAAATCCCATGATCAAATGGGCCAACCAACATTACAACATAAAAAAATTGGCTATGATCCCTATTTTGAATCAAGTCAAAGAGGTAAAAAAACAAATTTGATGATCTCTCCTTTACTCGTATTTTTAGGGAATTCACCCCACAAGTGGATAACTTAACTAAGGATGCTTTACTATTGCAGGAAGGTACCTTAACTAAACATGCTTTCAAGGGAGGCACCCTTCTTTCAACTATGAATCAACCTTGTATTAATTTTTGAGCCAATTTTTTTAGAATGTTTTGGTGTAAAGCCTAAGGTTTATAGATGTATTGAATATCTATTTAGGTCTGTAGTTGATGGATATGATACTACAAGAAGTAAAAGGAATACTTTATTTATTTTTAGTACAGATGCTAAGGCAGATAAGAGTAGGGATTTTTTAATAGCTCGGTGCTAGAAACCATCATGGTATGTCTATGTATATTTGATTTCAACCTCTGAAATATCATTTTAGAACAAGAATACTAAATATATAGGTATGTAGATTGGGTTTGAATGATATTTCAATAGCTATGTGTGATATAGTTATTTCAACATTCATTAATGATATTTGTGTAAATTAATAATGAATATCGATAATTTTTAACATTGCAACATTAGTAAAAATATATGGCATTAATAATAACATAAATTATTTAGGGGCAACAGGTGCGAGGGGGGTAATATGCAATCCCAGAGGAAATATAATTGGTTGTTATGCATGAGGATTAGGGATAGTTTCAAACAACGAGGCAAAGGCTCATGCCCTGTATCAAGGAATTAGATTGGCAAAATTAATGGGAATATCCAAGCCGACAATTCTCGACGATTCCATATTGATAATAAGGGCTATTATTAAAATTTCCAACATTTATCTTTGGTATTTTGTATCGCTCTCTCACACTTCTTAAGGGGTTATATGAGTTTTCCTTGTATCACACTAAGCGAGAGTTAAACCATGACGCTGATAAATGGGCCAAGGTGGGTTTTCAGCTCAACAAAAGTCAATTTATTTTGAATGGGAGGCAAAAGGGGCTTCATATTCCCTAATGACTATGGAAGGCGCAATAAATTGTTGGGATGTTTGAGAGGGTATAACATTGAATTGGTCGTGGCTCACACATACCCCTGGCCTTGGAATCAAGGGAAACATTCATTGTTGCATATGTGAAGGTAATATTTATGGATGTGTATACATGGTTTGTTTATTCTCCTCTGGTGGTGTCTTTCGAAGGAGCAATGTGGAGTGGCTTGGCATCAAGGTTGTGGAGGGTCCTTGTGGTGAGAACAAGGCATTCTCAGGTGACAATCTTTCAATGCCAGGTTTGAATGGTTGTGTGTCTAGGTTCAACTTGGTTTCTAGGTTTGTTCACCCTTCTTTAGTGGATTTTAATTCGAAAATTCCTATTATTCTATCTCTTAACCCTAGAATTTTAAGTTTTCCTATGATTTCCTCTGTTGTTGGAGGAGGTATCGAAGGTGGGTTATGTTTAGGTGCCTTAGAAACAATCATTCAATATTTATATGGTTTTTTCTTTTGTGGGTTGAGGTTCCATGTCTATCTTCCTACCGTTCTCATTGTCAATATGGTCTATAAGGTTAATGACAGTTTGTTGAATGATGTCGAGTATTTTTGCACAAATGGTTTGGTCATCAGTGGGAATTGGGTGCATACTGGAAGGGGTTTCATAATTGGACTATGACATAGTACATTCAAATTCCCTCAAAATGATTTGGACCTTAGTCTGGGCATTGGGTATGTTAGTTAGTGTATGGGGTGGATGTTATTGACATGCAAGGCCATGTGCAATATTAATCCTCATGAGTGCCTTTGTAGAGGGAGCACTTAGGTAATGATATACCCTTTCCTTGAAATTGTGTCTTTCAAGACCTCTTCTTTCCTTTTTCTTTATAT
>ML822827.1:90892-104938 GCA_009831015.1 Picea engelmannii
TGTTCTTCCAATTAGTTTAGCGTTTGCTTGTTTTTATCTTGTAGGGACTTTTTTTTAGTGTGTGTTGTTTTTTGAATGAATAGACAGCCCTAGAGTGTCTTTGATTTTCTCACACAGTGGAGGATCACGAGCTCCGTCGGTCACGAAGGCTTTTGGGCCTATCATTGGTTACACTGGAGCCACCCCCACCACCACTAAGGTGAAAGCTAGACCAACAAGGGTCTTTTGAAGCGACCAGGTCACAAGAAATTGTGCCCGACCAACATCCGGAGGAAACGATCGTTTTAGACTTTGGAGCGAAAGCTCTTGGTCCACCTGAAACTCCAACCACTGATCTTTCGACACCCATCATCATATCGATTCACCCTTACGAGTGCTAGACAGTGTCACATGCAACAATGGAAGCAAATGTTGTCACTCCCTCTGGGAATTCTTCAATTCCCAATACGGTTGTCACCACAGGAGAGTTTCCACCTCCTAACCCACCATCACTAGTCCGAGCCACCATGGTCTCGACTTCCTCTACCTCACACAGTGGTCCGATCCCTTCTATGGCAGCGGCCACAACCCCTTTCCCACCAAGTGCGACAGGCCCTCCGTTCTCATACGGGATGCCTAGCTCAGGTACAAGTCCTGTACTTTCCTACTCCACTTCACAGACTTTAGGTCTGGGGGTAGGGAGCTCTAACGTTCCTCTGCAAGGCCACATGGGGGGCACTTCAGCGCCTTTTAACGCTTTCCCTTACGGGGGAGGTCATATACCTCCTTCGTCCCCTTCGCTCGGTGGCACACATCAGCAATCCGCCGGGCCACCTGCACACCATAGTTTATTTGGAGCGGGGAGTCAAGGACGACCTTCCCATAATATGCCGATAGGTTTGACATTGTTTTCTTTGTTCGATGCGTTTGGTACCAATGCCTTCTCATCCACTGCTTTCCCGACTCGGGTCAACGCCGGTTTTAGACAACCTATTCCTATGCAGGGTACTATTCCTGCACAGGGGGCAAACCCAGAAACTTCTTCTGCATTAGGGCCTTGGAATTCTTGGCAGGGATCCGTTCCCTTGTCAGGAATGTCGATCTGGGGCAATTCTTTCCACAGTCAATGAAACCCCAGACAAGGTACTATGCCTATCCCCATGGGATTGACATGGGGCAACCCTTCCCAAAGCCCTCCGAATGTAATGCACGCCCATCCATCTACGTCCTATTTTGGGAATTAGCGGATGATGTCTCCTCACACGCAGAATCCGTACACCGGTCATGGCCATGGTTTTTACCAGAACCCAGGCCAGCAGTCGAACTTATCCTGGCAACCTGGTGCCAGTCAAACTCCAAGTCCCTTCTTCCCAGGTTATCACCAACAACCCAAACTACCTTTTCTGGCAACCTTGCATTTGCCAGACTTGACAAGGTTGTTGAATGACCCTATCTGTCACAATCCACGTTGGCCCCCTATGCTGACGAAGTTGCCTTCAGACATACCAAAGTTCGAAGCCAAGCCGAACGAAGATCCAGGTGATCATGTGACTACCTTCCACCTTTGGTACTCATCTAACTCGTTGAAAGATGACTCCGTGCAGTTGCGATTGTTTCAACGTACTCTCATTGGGAGTGCCACGAAATAGTACATTGAGCTCGACCGCTCAAGATACTCTTCCTTTAGCGAAATGGCAATGGCCTTCCTAAACCATTTCCAATTACCTGTGAGATACGACGCTGGCACATAATTGCTGGCCAATTTCGCACAGAAAAAAGCGGACCATATCTCTGATCACATCCGAGAATGGAGACGCCGGAAGAGTTTAATTAAGGTGCCAGTCCCACCAACATTCCTACTCGAGTGGCTCCTTAAGTCTTTGTTCCCACAGTTATCCAAAGATGTCGCGACATCATGAGTGTTTTCTGAAGAAGACACCATCATGAGAGCTCAACAGCTTGAGCTCATCTATTCTCAGTCCGATTTATTATACGAGATCTTGCCAAATGCACCACGCTCAATACTTGATAAAACTATACAGAGAGCTGGACCACATGCCGATGGTATTGTTGGTTCAGCACAAACAAAGCTTGCTGAGCAACTGACGAAGCAGTTGTAGCAATTGTCTATACAACACACAGCGGCCAACCAAACTACTCTTTTGGTTGCTCCCCCTACTAAAACATCAGATGTACACACAGTGCAATCGACAAATCCAAAGGCCACCCAGTAGCCCGAAGGAAAGAAAAAACAATGAAAGAAGGGTAACGGGGATAAGAAACCCACTGATAATGCTAGCGGGGGCAACACCGAGAAACAGAAGGTGAGGTATCCATGCAACCTGTGCGCGGAAGACCACCTGACCCACCAATGTCCTCGGCTTGCATAGGCCCAAAATTTTGTAACACAACAACAACCGACTGTGTTAACCAATCCATTTTAGCATGGGAAAAACCTAACCCAAGCCTCTACAAGCACAGAAGGGGGCAGTCAAGGACCCTCTTTGTCTTCGAACAGTCGCACATCCGCGAATGTATATATGATGAAGGGTGATGCTTTTATATCAACTAGAGCACATGACTACAGTAAACCAAGCACTTCTGAGAAGGGCAAAGAAGCCGAACTCCCATCTCTTCCTCTACAGATTGAGAAGACTTTGGGAGAAACAATGACACGCATCCCAAAAGGCACGTTCAAGAAAGCTTCTCACAAACCAAACACAAGGGCCGCCCAGAACTATTCTATGGTGGAGGATTTGTCTCAAACCCCTTGTATGATGTCCGCTTTGGAGGTCCTCCAAAGTTGCCCTTCCCAGAGGAAAGCTTTGTTAACCGCTTTAGGATTTACCGAGACTTGTAATCCGAGTACCATCATGCTAGATACAACCGACTTAAAACATCATCTGCCTTACCACGTAGCGTTTCGGATAGTAGTGGCTCACCCCACGAAAACTTTTACTCGAAATATTTTTCACACGGTGGTTGATGAGGGCGCCTCGACATGCGTTATGTCGTTGGCATGTTGGAAGGCCATTGGCTGACCCGTTTGGTCTCCATCACCTACTCTTCTCATTGCTTTCGACGGTCATTCGTTTCGACCACATGGTATCATTCCCTCTTTTCCCATGCAATTGGAAGGGAAGACCATGTGCGTTGAGGTAGAAGTATTCGACGCGTCCCTCGACTACAATCTCTTGTTAGGAAGGAGTTGGACTTATTCCATGCAAGCAATGGTTGCTACAGTTTTCTAGGTCTTGTTGTTTCCACACAAGGACCGGATTGTGACCATTGATCAATTGTCTTTCTCCAGACCTGACCCTTCATTGGGGGTGTCTGCGGTCCTGATGATTGATAATCCTCAACCAGGCATAGTCAACGTAGGGGTTGGTTTGTGCCCATCTTTCATGGGCGCCTTCGATTACCCACCCCCTCAAGGCGATGTCAAGTTCATATCCGACCACCATAAGGTTGAGATTTTCCAAGTTTCGTCGTTTCGCATGACTTACTTCACCGATCCGTGGATACTTCCTTCCCCATCGGCCATGATGGAGGGGACAGGGCACCCGGGCATGTCCATGCCCTTGTCCGCAGCTGAAGTAGCGTATTCTTTAGTCCAACAAGCTTCAACTAACCCAGATCCAACTCCTGCAAAAGAGTTAGATCTGCTTCCAGAGCCTATTTGAGCTCAAGGTTCTCTCGCTGACACCGATTCGTTAGACTTAGTCTTGCCCTCTGATGAAGCAGTAATTGAAGCAATGACTAGCCCAGACAAACCCTGGGATGATCTTCATCACAAATCATACTTCCTCCCATAGTTAAGCAGAATCGAGGCTGAAGAATTCACCTTGACTATGACTGGAGATAGGTCTTGTCCTATTAATCCCTTAGCTACACACGAGGTCTATGCTGAGGGTAATATGGCAACCATCTGAAACCATATCGATCAATATCTCCATAACCCCTGGCGTCGTGGAGAATGTTTTTTTGGAGCTGACTGCTCCCCTGGGGAGATTCAAATCTACACAGATCTATTTAAAGCATTCCACGACGTTTTTTCCTGGTCTTACGAGGAAATGCCAGGCATCGATCCAAAATTAGTCGAACATGAAATCACAACTTATCTAGATGCCAAGCCTGTCCGACAGAAGCTTCGTCTAGTTAACCCTAGGAAAGCAGCAGCCATTAAGGTTGAAGTTGAGAAACTACTAAAAGCCAATTTTATTTATCCTATCCATTTGACCCAATGGGTGTCAAACCCCGTGCTGGTCAACAAAAAACAAGGCACGATTCGGGTATGTACAGACCTTCGTGATTTGAACAAGGCCTATCCCAAAGATAATTTTCCCACACCATTCATCGACCAGATAATTGATGAATGTGCGGGTTGCAAGGCCTTCTCTTTGATGGATGTTTTTTCGGGATATAACCAAATACAAATCAAACCCGAAGACCAACACAAAACGACATTCATCTGTCCATGGGGTACATTCGCGTATCGTAAGATGCCTTTTGGTCTCAAAAATGCTGGAGCGACCTTTCAGTGGGCCATGTCTTTTGCTTTCCATGACCTCAAGCATATAGTCGAGGCCTATTTAGATGATTTAGCATCTCGATCTCACAAGAGAACGAATCATCCCACACACCTCCGAATTATCCTTGAGCGTTGTCGCTACTTCCAGATTCACTTGAATCCAAACAAGTGCAGCTTTTGCGTAACATCAAGACGTTTGTTAGGTTTCATAGTATCAACAACATAGATCATGGTGTATCCTCTCAAGGTTGAGGCAATAATTCAGTTGCCTCCCCCATGCACAATCCTTCAACTTCAGAGTCTACAGGGCAAGGCAAACTTTTTAAGACGTTTCATCGCCAACTATGCTGAGATCACAAATGGATTTATGCGCTTACTGAAGAAAGACATTCCTTTTTATCGGGATGATGTCGTCCAATGCTCTTTCGACCCGTTGAAACATGCCCTCACGACTGCCCCTCTGCTTCGACCACCTAACTATAACAAAGATTTCTTATTATACCTGGCTATAGCAGAGTTAACCATTGGCATGGTCTTAGTTTAGGAGGATGACTTGTTCTCAGAATATGTGATTTATTACCTGAGTCGAGGCCTCGTAGGACCGGAACTCAATTATTCTCATATCAAAAAACTTGCGTTGGCATCAGTTCATGTTGTTCAACGATTCCATCATTATGTTCTGTTTTGCAAGATCACCGTCATTGTTGTCGTGAATCCATTCCAGTACATGTTGACACAATGGGTAATAGGCGGAAAGATCAGTAGATGGATAGTCGTCCTCCAGGAGTTTGACTTAGATTTCGTTTCAGCGAAATCCAAAAAGTCCCTGGTCTTCGCAGAACTTATTTCGGAACTTCCGGTTGAGTCAGGTGATTTTGTGCCTGAAGAGTCACCTATTAGAGGAGATATGTTTTTTATCACCTCTTTGGATCCCTGGTATAGAGATATACTTATCTATCTCTAGACTTTGAAGTGCCCCACCTCTGCTTCTTGTGATGAGCATCGACGTATACGCCATCAGGCTAAGAATTATCTCATACTTGATGATACATTGTATCGGAGAGGTGTAGACTGCATCCTGCGCCGATGTCTCACTCACGAAGAAGCAATTATCTTGCTTAACGATTACCATACTAGAGCGTGTGGCGGTCATTTGTCTGGGTTGGAAACAACCCAAAATATTCTACGAGCAGGTTACTTTTGGCCGACACTAATCAAAGATTGTATCGAATCGGTCAAGAAGTGCCACCCGTGCTAGATCTTCTCTCAGAAGATGAGGGCACATCCCGCTCCCATGTTTCCTGTCATCACAGTTGGTCCCTTCACCAAGTGGGGGATTGATTACACTACATGCAACCCTCCTTTAGCAAGGGGGCACCATTACATCATTGTAGTCGTAGACTACTTCACGAAGTGGGTTGAAGCTATGCCAACGTTTAAAGATGATGGAGAGACTGCAACTCTCTTTTTATTCAACCAGATAATAGCAAGGTTCGGCGTCCCGAGGGAGATTGTCATGGACCATGGCAGTCACTTTTAGAACTAGATGATGATCGAGTTAACATCAAAGCTTGGGTTACAGCAGGAACATTCGTCACCCTACTACCCCCAAGTAAATGGTCAAGTGGAAATTGTGAATAAATCTCTTAAGACCATCCTACAACGAATGATCAACTCAGCAAAGTCAAATTGGCATTTGATGTTATACTCGACATTATGGGCTTACTAAACGTTTGTTAAGACTGCAACCGGTCTCTCACCTTTTCAACTCGTTTACGGGCTGGAAGCAGTCTTGCCTATCGAATGTCAGATCTCGTCCTTAAAGTTGGCAGTACAATTATTGCCAAACACTTCTCCACTTGAAGAGTGGTTATTATACCTTGAGTAGCTCAATGAGTAGCGTCGTGATGCGGCCCTAGCCAACGAGGCTCACAAACATAAATTCAAGTGTCAGTATGATAGGTCCGTTCGTCCTCGGATTTTCACTGAAGGCGACCTTGTCTTGATCTATGACCAAGATAAGGACCCCCCGGGGGCAGGAAAATTCAAACCCATGTGGTTTGGACCTTTCATCATAAAAGAGGTGCTAAAAAAGGGCGCTTATCGTCTGGTTGAATTTGAAGGAAATACTTTGGCAGAGCCTAGAAATGGACTCTACCTCAAGAAGTATTACTCATAGGCAGGTCACCATGGGTAACTTTCGTAACATATGTATAGCCTTTGTACTATTACTTTCTAGCTTCTTTTAGTGTTATGGACGTGTTGTTTTTGATGTATCTTTTGTCACTGTGGCAGATGTCAAGTGAATCTGAGGTGTTCATTGGGTACGCGGATGGGGCTAGCCGGCACACTCGGAGGCTTGCCTCCGCAACTTGGGTAATTTTTTCACCTCGAGGCTAGTTATTATCTTCCGGAGGTATATGCTTAGGTGGCACCACAAATAATGTTGTCGAGTATAGTGCAGTTATTGAGTTGCTTTGTGACGCCTTGTCATTTGGTATCTCTCATCTCCGGGTCTATCTCGACGCTCAGCTGGTTGTGTCTCAGTTAAATAGAGTCTACCGTGTTCATGATCCGACTTTACACCGATGATTCCTTAGGGTACGTCTCTTAGAATGAAGCTTTGATTATATTACATATTTTCATGTTCCTAGGAGATTAAACCAAATTACAGATACTCTAGCTAATCAAATTTTAGATTGGCATCTTGCACACATATGAAAGGACATACACATAAACATGTAAATACATTTTTTGCAAAAATGATCCATAAGACACAAAAAGACATAAAAATCCATATATAACATCATAGTCACCAGAGTACATAGGTGGATGCAAACACCTCAAAAATATGACCAATAAAGAGTCACGGGGCTTATGCCCTCAAAAAATATATACAAGTAGTGCTCTCGGCACGAGAAAAGTCTAACTAAGGTCAGGGTTTGTGGGCCCTGTTGTACTGATCAACAACATTTGCTAAACGTTGAAACAATCGGACCCATGTCCGTGGCGCCCCCACTACATGAGGCTGCATAGATGGTGGCAGATCCTCAATCTCTGCCATAGGGACCGTGCGAGTGAGCGCAGTAAAGTTCCACTCGACTCGTCTCAACACCCTCTCAGCCTCCCCGGTTGGAAGATCTCCTGCTGTTGTTGGTCCCCTTGTAGTGGCAGGTGCGGCCCCTGGCCGAGGATGATGCATGTTCCTCGCATAGTCCGCAGGTTGCACTGGTCCCACATATGCACACGAAAAACACATATCCGTCAAATACTCGGGTATAAAAAAAATGATATATAACAAAAACAACATAAAAATTACATATGTTTCACAAAAAAAAAAAAAAACAACAACAAAACAATGATGTAAACTTACCCATCTCTCCTCGCTCCTCACCAGGAGGTACTGGTATCTCAGGATCTCTCGAGAAATCAATCCCAGCATAAGGGTAATCCTCTATGACTGGGATATGTCGCGACAACCAAGCAAATAAATCATCGTCGAAGGACTCATTGGTCCTTCCACCACCCTGTTGTGCCAGTAACACTGCCCATCTACAAACTGCAGGGAGAGAGGCCCGATGTCCTCGTACCACTACTCGAGGACTGAAGCTTAGAACTCTTTCAAAGAAGAAAGAGCATAGAATGGTCCCAAACCCAAAGTTCCTCTGTGTCCGCGACCGACAATCTGTCAACTGCCTCCTCATACAATCTAACAATGTTGTGCTCCAGTCAAGTATTTGTGCATTTAAGCACTGGACTGCACAGTTCATCTATGCATGGGATGCCTGATGTAGAGCCGCAGAATCAGTGATTCGCCCAATAAGCAACACAATTGCTTGCAGCGATAAGTCAGTAATCTTGCTTATGGGCACCTGTGAGCTCAGTCAGTCTGTACCAGCCTCACAGTAAAGTCCTATCAATTCCGCTATGTTATGCGGCCCCGAAGGAAATGTCTGGAAGTTGACTGGTTCCCCTCTCCTGGAGAGGCCAGTCAAAAAATATATATCCTCTGTCGTGGGCACCAGTGACTGCCCCTCTAACATAAACGCCTCTGCATCCGGATGCCAATAATCAACCAAGGCATTCAATAGCCTAGGTTATGCCCGCATAAAAGGACATAAGAAGAACTTGAGCAACCCACATTGCATCAAGGAAACCACAACATTGGGGTCTTCCCCGACCAACTCACTAACCTCCTCATGCTCTCTTTCTTTCCAGTGCACATACATCCTGCAAAACACCAAGGTTCAGGAGGGTTAACCTTTGTTTTTTAAACTTTTTTCATTCAATAAGGGGGTCCA
Source organism: Picea engelmannii (assembly GCA_009831015.1). Classification (NCBI taxonomy): domain Eukaryota; kingdom Viridiplantae; phylum Streptophyta; class Pinopsida; order Pinales; family Pinaceae; genus Picea; species Picea engelmannii. Next base: position 99,704 of record ML822827.1, read on the forward strand.
CGGGGGCTGTAATGTTGACAGTTGCGTGTATATGCGTGCAATGTTTACTCTGCCTGAATGTACACGCGGCCTGTCCTAAAACAACCAGTGTGGACCTAGGGTCGACCTTTTGAAGGTCGACGCCCCCCCAAAAACATGGAACCCAAAGCAAAAATAAAGATTTAAATTGCAAGATAACAGAGTTTGTACTTACTCAGTCTAGACAGATGGTCGTTTCGTCCACTGTAGCTCCCAGAATCACAACTTTTATCCAAGGGGGTTTTTTGGCTCCAGAGTCAATTTCCAAATCAACAATGGTGATAATGAGCTGTCAACTTCTATTTATAGACTTTTTGGCCCCCTTTTGTCACTTTTTTGGCCCCCCTTATCATTTTCTTTAAAACAAAAACCATTTAGAGTGATTTAGGAGTTGCATTGGAGGGGTATGATCGGGTATCGGGACAATGTTTTGGAGTTTTGGGTAACTTTTCATGGTTCGTGGAAAAATTTCAGATAATCAGCTTGAGCATATAGGTTAGGTTTCTACCCTGACTTTTGTATCTCGTTATCTTTTTTCCTTTGCCATAGGATCGATCCCATCAGGTTGCGATATGGAACCATCATTGCTGCTTTAGAAGTGTCGCGAGTTGGTGGTAGAGATTACAGAAACATGGATTCCCTAGTTAGATCCTGGTTGTATTATGGTGTCCATGCTGTCTCTAATCACTGTAGGCTCAGGAGTCCTTGTTGTTTTTTTTTCTGGATTATGAGTTTGAGCCTCATTTGCATGATTACTTTTCACTCTTGACCTCACCCTCAGGACTCCCAAAAGATGTAATGAGTCTTCTTTTAAGCCCTTTTCAGACCCTCTAAATATGCAAAGATTACTGAGCGATCTTGTGGCCTTTCACACTCGTTAAACTGGAATTTGAAGTCACGTCTGTCCGACGGTAGTTTACCCCTTTTTCGGTTCGGACGGTCAATTGTACAAACAAAGGTATACTCTAAGGAACTTCAGTTCTTTAGAAGAGTACTCTCAGGTATCATTTTAACCCTTTTTCGAGCCCGAGGGACTAAATTTACGAAAAAGGAACCCCCACGGAGTCCATAGTTAATATCTTTTTAGACTCCCTAAAATTGAAAAGATCATCGAGTGACCTTATTCTTTCACACTCGTTAAACTGGTCCAGAAGAACATTCCTGACGGAGTCCATAGTTAAGCTTTTTTCAGACTCCTTAAAAATGAAAAAATGGCCGAGTGATCTTGTCTTTATCACACTTGTTAAAATGGTTTTGAATAGACGTCTTGTCGGTGCCAGTTTACCCCTTTTTCGAACCGACTAGACTACCTTTGAAAAAGGTACCCTAATGGAGTCTCCTTTTACGTTTTTCAGACTCTCTAAATATGAAAAACCACCGAGCTTACCTTCTCTGGGCTCGTTAAACTTACATCGAAGGATGTTACCATTGTGTGTTTTGTTAACCGCGTTTGCATACCTGCGTCTTGGGTCTAAATGCTGGCTCCATGTTTATCTCAACTGAACCATCTGAAGTATACCTTATACGCAAGCCTTGTAGCACTTTGCCTCTGCGTCTTGACACCTTTGGCCCTTGGAGGATTTCCCCCAAGTGTCATTGTTTTGAACATCAGTCTTGTCCTTGCACCTTGAACTTATATGTTTGTAACACTCGTTCCTCCATTGTAACGTAAAATTCTTTCATTCTTTTTTCCAAAATCATTGAAAAAGACAAAAAAATCAAATATACCCCAAAAAGAGGAAGGGAAAAGTATTTTCTTCATTGGCAGCACAATAAGTTGCCCTTGGATAAAGCACATCTGTTCGTTTGTTCGTCAAACTCTGGGATTTAATAAGACCTTAGGAAGCTGTTCTCGCTACATAGAGCTGTGTCCTCCTCCGTTTGGTTATTCTTCCAAACATATGGAGATTTTGCGTTGCCTCCTGCCTCATAAACTTATGATTAATGCCATGCTGCCTGAGTCTCATCATTTGTCGTGCTGTTGTCCAAGGGAAGTTTTTACCAACCCCGAGTCAGCCCCTTTGCAGTTTGTCTCTTGCCCTCATACCCAACCATCATGAACGTCCGATCAAGTCTTTGTTCAAAATCAATGAAGCCTTCAGTCTAATCATCAAGATTCTCTAGTCCATGACCAACGAGCCGTCGAAGACCTCTGGGTAGTGAAGTCGTACACTCATATTACACTCCTACCTGAGTTTTGAAGATTTTGAAGTTTTTGCTCGAGCTCTGAAGACCTCATCTCCAGCCATCAGGCCTTATTAGCTTCTAAGAAGATGGATACTCTACATGTATATCTTTTCGATTTCGAGATGTAGCTCCGCTGTAATTTCTTTGCGGCTACACTTTATATAGTTATATGGCATGGATCTATAGTGTATTTGATTGGTAGCAACGAGTTTATTCTATCCCGAGCATGGGTATGCCCGCCTCGGTGAGACAATTGTTATTTTTGCAGACGACGCCTCCCGATTTCCGGTCCCTGGCCTCACTTGTTCGACACATCAGTAAAGATTGTTAATGTATTTCGGCCATCGGATGCTCTTCTGACCTCACACATTAGGGGGCATATGTTATAACCCTAATTTGCACCAGACATGTTTCCCTAGCATCAGGCCATCTCAGATTTCTTCTTTTCCAAAGCACTGCTGAACAACTCTTCTTAAAAACACTTTTTATAAAGGCCCACGCACCCTGCTCTATTACTGCACGCATGTACACGCTCGCTGACCCAAAACAACCCACGTGTACCTACAAAAGCACGAAAAAAGGAAAGTTGCCAACATAACACACAACTTTGGGTGAGTTAACTAAACCTTTTGGCCATGCATGGCCGAGGGTTTGTCCAAATACCTAGCTTCTTCTAACCTATAAAATAAGGGTTAGGGGTCCCATTTGGAAGAGGAGAATCATAGTAAAGAAACTATACCCGATTGCGCATTCCCTTTGTCCCAACCCTTTAGCCATCCTTGTGTAAAGAGAAAGATAGAGCAAAGAAGTTGGAGGACAGTTGAAGAGGAGCCCATGACCAAGTTCGTGGAGCAGCGGCCGACTTCATCATTGTAAGTTGATTCGTTGAAGTTAATAATAAATAAATACTTTTCCCATCCCACCATATGAGGTTTTCATGGTTTATTGCATACTTGTTTATTGAATCTCTAACCCATTAATCTATATATCAAATGCATGCGGAGTTTGTTGTTTGTTTTGTGTGAATGCAGGTCAGCCTTGGGAGGAGAGCTGCAATCAAAAAGCGATCAAGCGTGAGGAAGGATCTACATCAAACGCCTGAAATAAGGTACACTCACTTGATCTTCTTAACTATGTATTTGCTTAAGAATAACGGGGATTAGGTCTGGGATGACGATAGAAAGTAGAAATCTTTAGGTCTTTTCTGCATGCATAATTTAACCCTAAGTGCTAGTCCGTAGAGGGATTTCCCACTCACAACACACTTGTTTCTTATCTTTAAGTCTTTTGAAATAAATAACTTCTTCTAAAACCCCATTAACATTAGCATTAAATAAGCTAGAAATTTCAAGTTTTTCCACCTTAAGGACCTTTTGATTTTTAAAATCCTTTTTCCTTGCCCATTCTGTTGTCACATTTTTCACTTGCCTAATATTATTAGAAAACTACTTCATTGTTGAGTCCCCCAAATAATTTTCAAATTTCTTATAGTTGTTTTGCACAAGGTTACTAAAAGCATCTTCATTCATCCAATTATGGTCAAGTATTTTGGAAATGCCCTCTCAACTTCTTCTTGTGTTTCTCCACGTGAGAACAATGTGAACATGCTCAACATCTACAAGCTTTAGTTCTTCAAACAAATGAGAAAACTAGTCAGCTAGTGGGTTGAGTTTTCCTACCTCCCCCCAAACTTCCCTTGTATTTAAAGTTAGATTGAGATCACCACACATAATGAGATTATCTCCTTGTAGAGAGCCCTGTGATTTTAACATCTTCCTTGAAACTTTCCTATCACCATAAGGACCATACACATTTACAATCTTGAACACTTTCTCTACATATTTTTCTTTACATTCTATGACCCTCGACATTTAAAGAGATAAAGTTCGATCCTTCCGGGAATTTGGAGAGGATCTTAATTACTTTACACCCCAAACACATAGTTTTTTGGAGCATAATTACATTAGGATTATAAACAATAAACAAATTCTTTAGGGCTAGCTACTTAAGGGAAACCCTGAACCCCCTCACATTTAACGAAAGGATAATCATTTGGAAATTTACTTCTACACATTCCTTGCTCCAAGGCCCCCACTAATTGTCATTTATTTTCCCTCTTTTATCTCTCTGGAAGCCTTTGATTTTGCTATGGCTATATGCGACTTTCTTTCTACTCCCAAAGATTGTCCAACATCCAAATCTAGCCCCCCATCATTGTCACATTTCTCCTCTAAGGACTACTCTTTTTTAAATATCAAATTGTAGGATGGCTTGGCTAGCAGTTTGAGCTTCTAGAATTTTGAAACATTTGGAGAGGATTCCTTGGGATTATGGATTCTAGAAGCACAAAATTATGGGACTAAGGGGAAATAAAATGAAATTTTAATTGAATTAAGGTTACTAGGGTTGTTCGCATCTAAACTTCCTTTAGAGACATTCTTTTTACTCATAAATTTGAGAAGGACTATGAATCCCATAATGTGTGGATGGTGGAAAATTTGATACTAGAATGGGCATACCTTGAGTATCCTTCGATGTATCCTTCTAACCTCTATTTCCAAGTCTTTTGAGAGATCAATATGTAATTGAAATTCATGAGCCTTTTCATTACCAAGAGGATTCTCTTTTACTAGTCATTTTAAAACTTCATCTTCCTTTTTGTCCTTTTTTCCCATTTTGTTTCCTTCCTACTCCAAGATGTAGAAAGTTACTCAAAGTCTCTCAAAAAATGCCCCATAGTGTGACATATTTAGAAATGGAAAGGCACTCTCCATTAATTTAGAGTCTGCACATATGACCTTGCCTCCCATATTACATCAATTTCTAGAGGGAGTCTGTCACATATGTCCAATTCCACTAATATTTTTGCCATATGTTTATTTTGTTTTTTTTTTGAAAAAAATAAATCAAGAGCAAGAAATATTCCAATTGCATTCCCAAAATTCTCCAATGCATTTTTCCTCCAAATATCTAGTATCAAGTGTTGGGCCCGTGATATGACTAATTTTATGACGTTAATTAGATACTTTT
>ML822827.1:114720-127874 GCA_009831015.1 Picea engelmannii
TTATGCATGCAGAAAAGACCTAAAGATTTCTACTTTCTACCGTCGTCCCAGACCTAATCCCCATTATTCTTAAGCAAATACATAGTTAAGAAGATCAAGTGAGCATACCTTATTTCAGGCGTTTGATGTAGATCCTTCCTCACGCTTGATCGCTTTTTGATTGCATCTCTCCTCCCAAGGCTGACCTGCATTCACACAAAACAAACAACAAACTCCGCATGCATTTGATATATAGATTAATGGGTTAGAGATTCAATAAACAAGTATGCAATAAACCATGAAAACCTCATATGGTGGGATGGGAAAAGTATTTATTTATTATTAACTTCAACAAATCAACTTACAATGATGAAGCCGGCCGCTGCTCCACGAACTTGGTCCTGGGCTCTTCTTCAACTGTCCTCCAACTTTTTTGCTCTATATTTCTCTTTACACAAGGATGGCTAAAGGGTTGGGACAAAGGGAATGCGCAATCGGGTATAGTTTCTTTACTATGATTCTCCTCTTCCAAATGGAACCCCTAACCCTTATTTTATAGGTTAGAAGAAGCTAGGTATTTGGACGAACCCTCGGCCATGCATGGCCAAAAGGTTTAGTTAACTCACCCAAAGCTGTGTGTTCTGTTGGCAACTTTCCTTTTTTCGTGCTTTTGTAGGTACATGTGGGTTGTTTTGGGTCAGCGAGCGTGTACATGCGTGCAGTAATAGAGCAGGGTGCGTGGGCCTTTATAAAAAGTGTTTTTAAGAAGAGTTGTTCAGCAGTGCTTTGGAAAAGAAGGAATCTGAGATGGCCTGATGCTAGGGAAACATGTCTGGTGCAAATTAGGGTTATAACATATGCCCCCTAATGTGTGAGGTCAGAAGAGCATATGATGGCCGGAATACATTAACAATCTTTACTGATGTGTCGAACAAGTGAGGCCAGGGACCAGAAATCGGGAGGCGTCGTCTGCAAAAATAACAATTGTCTCACCGAGGCGGGCATACCCATGCTCGGGATAGAATAAACTCGTTGCTACCAATCAAATACACTATAGATCCATGTCATATAACTATATAAAGTGTAGCCGTGAACAATACACAGCGGAGCTACATCTCAAAATCGAAAAGATATACATGTAGAGTATCCATCTTCTTAGAAGCTGATAAGGCCTGATTGCTGGAGATGAGGTCTTCAGAGCTCGAGCAAAAACTTCAAAATCTTCAAAACTCGGGTAGGAGTGTAATATGAGTGTACGACTTCACTACCCAGAGGTCTTCGATGGCTCGTCGGTCATGGACTAGAGAATTTTGATGATTAGACTGAAGGCTTCATTGATTTTGAACAAAGACTTGATCGGACATTCATGAAGGCTGGGCATGAGGGCAAGAGACAAACTGCAGAGGGGCCGACTCAGGCTTGGTAAAAACTTCCCTTGGACAACAGCACGACAAATGATGAGACTCAGGCAGCATGGCATTAATCATAAGTTTATGAGGCAGGAGGCAACGCAAACTCTCCATATGTTTGGAAGAATAACCAAACGGAGGAGGACACAGCTCTATGTAGCGAGAACAGCTTCCTAAGGTCTTATTAAATCCCAGAGTTTGACGAACAAACGGACAGATGTGCTTTATCCAAGGGCGACTTATTGTGCTGCCAATGAAGAAAATACTTTTCCCTTCCTCTTTTTGGGGTATATTTGATTTTTTTGTCTTTTTCAATGATTTTGGAAAAAAGAATGAAAGAATGTTACGTTACAATAGAGGAACGAGTATTACAAACATATAAGTTCAAGGTGCAAGGACAAGACTGATGTTCAAAACAATGACACTTGGGGAAAATCCTCCAAGGGCCAAAGGTGTCAAGACGCAGAGGCAAAGTGCTACAAGGCTTGCGTATAAGGTATACTTCAGATGGTTCAGTTGAGATAAACATGGAGCCAGCATTTAGACCCAAGACGCAGGTATGCAAATGCGGTTAACAAAACACACAATGGTAACGTCCTTCGATGTAAGTTTAACGAGCCCAGAGAAGGTAAGCTCGGTGGTTTTTCATATTTAGAGAGTCTGAAAAACGTAAAAGGAGACTCCATTGGGGTACTTTTTTCGAAGGTAGTCTAGTCGGTTCGAAAAAGGGGTAAACTGGCACCGACAAGACGTCTATTCAAAACCATTTTAACGAGTGTGATAAAGACAAGATCACTCGGCCATTTTTTCATTTTTAAGGAGTCTTAAAAAAGCTTAACTATGGACTCCGTCAGGAATGTTCTTCTGGACCAGTTTAACGAGTGTGAAAGAATAAGGTCACTCGGTGATCTTTTCAATTTTAGGGAGTCCGAAAAGAGATTAACTATGGACTCCGTGGGGGTTCCTTTTTCATAAATTTAGTCCCTCAGGCCCGAAAAAAGGTTAAAATGATACCTGAGAGTAATCTTCTAAAGAACTGAAGTTCCTTAGAGTATACCTTTGTTCATACAGTTGACCGTCGGGACCGAAAAAGGGGTAAACTACCGTCGAACAGACGTGACTTCAAATTCCAGTTTAACGAGTGTGAAAGGCCACAAGATCGCTCAGTAATCTTTGCATATTTAGAGGGTCTGAAAAGGGCTTAAAAGAAGACTCATTACATCTTTTTGGAGTCATGAGGGTGAGGTCAAGAGTGAAAAGTAATCATGCAAATGAGGCTCAAACTCATAATCCAGAAAAAAAAAACAACAAGGACTCCTGAGCCTACAGTGATTAGAGACAGCATGGACACCATAATGCAACCAGGATCTAACTAGGGCATCCATGTTCCGGTAATCTCTACCACCAACTCGCGACACTTCTAAAGCAGCAATGATGGTTCCATGTCACAACCTGATGGGATCGATCCTATGGCAAAGGAAAAAAGATAACGAGATACAAAAGTCAGGGTAGAAACCTAACCTATATGCTCAAGCTGATTATCTGAAAATTTTCCACGAACCATCAAAAGTTACCCAAAACTCCAAAACATTGTCCCGATACCCGATCATACCCCTCCAATGCAACTCCTAAATCACTCTAAATGGTTTTTTTTTTAAAGAAAATGATAAGGGGGGCCAAAAAAGTGACAAAAGGGGGCCAAAAAGTCTATAAATAAAAGTTGACAACTCATTATCACCATTGTTGATTTGGAAATTGACTCTGGAGCCAAAAAAACCCCTTTGATAAAAGTTGTGATTTTGGGAGCTACAGTGGACAAAACGACCATCTGTCTGGACCAAGTAAGTACAAACTTTGTTATCTTGCAATTTAAATATTTATTTTTGCTTTGGGTTCCATGTTTTTAGGGGCGTCGACCTTCAAAAGGTCGACCCTAGGTCCACACGGGTTGTTTTAGGACATGTCGCGTGTACATTCAGGCAGAGTAAACATTGCATGCATATACACGCCACTGTCAACATTACAGCCCCCGTGGACCCCCTTATTGAATGAAAAAAGTTTAAAAAACAAAGGTTAACCCTCCTTAACCTTGGTGTTTTGCAAGATGTATGTGCACTAGAAAGAAAGAGAGCATGAGGAGGTTAGTGAGTTGGTCGGGGAAGACCCTAATGTTGTGGCTGCCTTGATGCAATGTGGGTTGCTCAAGTTCTTCTTATGTCCTTTTATGCGGGCACAACCTAGGCTATTGAATGCCTTGGTTGATTATTGGCATCTGGATGCAGAGGTGTTTATGTTAGAGGGGCAGTCACTGGTGCCCACGACAGAGGATATATTTTTTTTTACTGGCCTCTCCAGGAGAGGGGAACCAGTCAACTTCCAGACATTTCCTTCGGGGTCGCATAACATAGCGGAATTGATAGGACTTTACTGTGAGGCTGGTACAGACCGATTGAGCTCACAGGTGCCCATAAGCAAGATTACTAACTTATCGCTGCAAGCAATTGTGTTGCTTATTGGGCGAATCACTGATTCTGTGGCTCTACATCAGGCATCCCGTGCACAGATGAACTGTGCAGTCCAGTGCTTCAATGCACAAATATTTGACTGGAGCACAACATTGTTAGATTGTATGAAGAGGCAGTTTATAGATTGTCGGTCGCGGACACAGAGGAACTTTGGGTTTGGGACCATTCTATGCTCTTTCTTCTTTGAAAGAGTTCTAAGCTTCAGTCCTCGAGTAGTGGTACGAGGACATCGGGCCTCTCTCCCTGCAGTTTGTAGATGGGCAGTGTTACTACCACAACAGGGTGGTGGAAGGACCAATGAGTCCTTCGACGATGATTTATTTGCTTGGTTGTCGTGACATATCCCAGTCATAGAGAATTACCCTTATGCTGGGATTGATTTCTCGAGAGATCCTGAGATACCAGTACCTCCTGGTGAGGAGCGAGGAGAGATGGGTAAGTTTRCATCRTTGTTTTGTTKTTTTTTTTTTGTGAAACATATGTAATTTTTATGTTGYTTTTKTTATATATCATCWTTTTTTATACCARAGTATTTGAYRGATATGTGTYTRTTRTGTKCAGATGTGGGACCARTGCGACCTACRGAYTATKTGAGGAAYAKRYGTCRTCCTTGGCYAGGGGCCRCACCTACYGCCRYAGGGGGACCARCARCAGYAGGAGAKCYTCCARYCGGKGAGGYTGAGAGGGTKTTGAGACGAGTCGAGYGRAACTTTACYKCRCTCACYCGCACRGTCCCTATGGMAGAGATTGAGGATCTRSCACCATCTATGYAGYCTCATGTAGTGGGGGCACCACRGAYGTGRGTCCRATTGTTTCGRYGTTTGGMAAACGTYGTTGAYYAGTACAACAGGGCCCACAGRCCYTGRCCTTAGTTAGWYTTTTCACGTGCCRAGAGCACTACTTGTATATATTTTTTGAGGGCATAAGCCCCGTGACTCGTTATTGGTCATATTTTTGAGGCGCTTGCGTCCACCTATGTACTCTGGTGACTATGATGTTATATATGGATTTTTATGTCTTTTTGTGTCTTATGGATCATTTTTGCAAAAAATGTATTTACATGTTTATGTGTATGTCCTTTCATATGTGTGCAAGATGCCAATCTAAAATTTGATTAGCTAGAGTATCTGTAATTTGGTTTAATCTCCTGGGAACATGAAAATATGTAATATAATCAAAGCTTCATTCTAAGAGACGTACCCTAAGGAATCATCGGTGTAAATTCGGATCATGAACATGGTAGACTCTATTTAACTGAGACACAACCAGTTGAGCGTCGAGATAGACCTGGAGATGAGAGATACCAAATGACAAGGCATCACAAAGCAACTCAATAACTGCACTATACTCGACAACATTATTTGTGGTGCCACCTAAGCATATACCTCCGGAAGATAATAACTAGCCTCGAGGTGAAAAAATTACCCAAGTTGCAGAGGCAAGCCTCCGAGTGTGTCGGCTAGCCCCATCCGCGTACCCAATGAACACCTCAGATTCACTTGACATCTGCCACAGTGACAAAAGATACATCAAAAACAACACGTCCATAACACTAAAAGAAGCTAGAAAGTAATAGTACAAAGGCTATACATATGTTACAAAAGTTACCCATGGTGACCTGCCTATGAGTAATACTTCTTGAGGTAGAGTCCATTTCTAGGCTCTTCCAAAGTATTTCCTTCAAATTCAACCAGATGATAAGCGCCCTTTTTTAGCACCTCTTTTATGATGAAAGGTCCAAACCACATGGGTTTGAATTTTCCTGCCCCCAGGGGGTCCTTATCTTGGTCATAGATCAAGACAAGGTCGCCTTCAGTGAAAATCTGAGGATGAATGGACCTATCATACTGACACTTGAATTTATTTTTGTGAGCCTCGTTGGCCAGGGCCGCATCACGATGCTTCTCATTGAGAGGCTCAAGGTATAATAACCACTCTTCAAGTGGAGAAGTGTTTGGCAATAATTGTACTGCCAACTTTAGGGACGGGATCTGACATTCGATAGGCAAGACTGCTTCCAGCCCGTAAACGAGTTGAAAAGGTGAGAGACTGGTTGCAGTCTTAACAAACGTTTGGTAAGCCCATAATGTCAAGTATAACATCAAATGCCAATTTGACTTTGTTGAGTTGATCATTCGTTGTAGGATGGTCTTAAGAGATTTATTCACAGCTTCCACCTGACCATTTACTTGGGGGTAGTAGGGTGACGAATGTTCCTGCTGTAACCCAAGCTTTGATGTTAACTCGGTCATCATCTGGTTCTAAAAGTGACTGCCATGGTCCATGACAATCTCCCTCGAGACGCCGAACCTTGCTATTATCTAGTTGAATAAAAAGAGAGTTGCAGTCTCTCCATCATCTTTAAACGTTGGCATAGCTTCGACCCACTTCGTGAAGTAGTCTACGACTACGATGATGTAATGGTGCCCCCTTGCTGAAGGAGGGTTGCATGTAGTGTAATCAATCCCCCACTTGGTGAAGGGACCAACTGTGATGACAGGAAACATGGGAGCGAGATGTGCCCTCATCTTCTGAGAGAAGATCTAGCATGGGTGGCACTTCTTGATCGATTCGATACAATCTTTGATTAGTGTCGGCCAAAAGTAACCTGCTCGTAGAATATTTTGGGTTGTTTCCAACCCAGACAAATGACCGCCACACGCTCTGGTATGGTAATCGTTAAGCAAGATAACTGCTTCTTCGTGAGTGAGACATCGGTGCAGGATGCAGTCTACACCTCTCCGATACAATGTATCATCGAGTATGAGATAATTCTTAGCCTGATGGCGTATACGTCGACGCTCATCACAAGAAGCAGAGGTGGGGCACTTCAAAGTCTAGAGATAGATAAGTATATCTCTGTACCAGGGATCCAAAGAGGTGATCAAAAACATATCTCCTCTAATAGGTGACTCTTCAGGCACAAAATCACCTGACTCAACCGGAAGTTCCAAAATAAGTTCTGCGAAGACCAGGGACTTTTTGGATTTCGCTGAAATGAAATCTAAGTCAAACTCCTAGAGGACGACTATCCATCTACTGATCTTTCCGCCTATTACCCATTGTGTCAACATGTACTGGAATGGATTCACGACAACAATGACGGTGATCTTGCAAAACAGAACATAATGACGGAATCATTGAACAACATGAACTGCTGCCAACGCAAGTTTTTTTATATGAGAATAATTGAGTTCCGGTCCTACAAGGCCTCGGCTCAGGTAATAAATCACATATTCTGAGAACATGTCGTCCTCCTAAACTAAGACCATGCCAATGGTTAATTCTGCTACAGCTAGGTATAATAAGAAATCTTTGTTATAGTTAGGTGGTCGAAGCAGACGGGCAGTCGTGAGGGCATGTTTCAACGCGTCGAAAGAGCATTGGACGGCATCATCCCGATAAAAAGGAACATCTTTCTTCATTAAGCGCATAAATCCCTTTGTGATCTCAGCATAGTTGGCGATGAAAAGTCTTAAAAAGTTTGCCTTGCCCTGTAGACTCTGAAGTTGAAGGATTGTGCGTGGGGGAGGCAACTGAATTATTGCCTCAGCCTTGAGAGGATACACAATGATCTATGTTGTTGATACTATGAAACCTAACAAACGTCTTGATGTTATGCAAAATCTGCACTTGTTTGGATTCAAGTGAATCTGGAAGTAGCGACAACGCTCAAAGATAATTCAGAGGTGTATGGGATGATCCGTTCTCTTGTGAGATCGAGATGCTAAATCATCTAAATAGGCCTCAACTATATGCTTGAGGTCATGGAAAGAAAAAGACATGGCCCACTGAAAGGTCGCTCCAGCATTTTTGAGACCAAAAGGCATCTTACGATACGCGAATGTACCCCATGGATAGATGAATGTCGTTTTGTGCTGGTCTTCGGGTTTGATTTGTATTTGGTTATATCCCGAAAAAACATCCATGAAAGAGAAGGCCTTGCAACCCGCACATTCATCAATTATCTGGTCGATGAATGGTGTGGGAAAATTATCTTTGGGATAGGCCTTGTTCAAATCACGGAAGTCTGTACATACCCGAATCGTGCCTTATTTTTTGTTGACCGGCACAGGGTTTGACACCCATTGGGTCAAATGGATAGGATAGATAAAACTGGCTTTTAGTAGTTTCTCAACTTCAACCTTAATGGATGTTGCTTTCCTGGGGTGAACTGGACGAAGCTTCTGTCGGACAGACTTGGCATCTAGATAAGTTGTGATTTCATGTTCGACTAATTTTGGATCGATGCCTGGCATTTCCTCGTAAGACAAGGAAAAAACGTCGTGGAATGCTTTAAATAGATCTGTGTAGATTTGAATCTCCCCAGGGGAGCAGTCAGCTCCGAAAAAAACATTCTCCACGACGCCAGGGGTTCTGGAGATATTGATCGATATGGTTTCAGATGGTTGCCATATTACCCTCAGCATAGACCTCGTGTGTAGCTAAGGGATTAATAGGACAAGACCTATCTCCAGTCATAGTCAAGGTGAATTCTTCAGCCTCGATTCTTCTTAACTCTGGGAGGAAGTATGATCTGTGATGAAGATCATCCCAGGGTTTGTCTGGGCTAGTCATTTCTTCAATTACTGCTTCATCAGAGGGCAAGACTAAGTCTAACGAATCGGTGTCAGTGAGAGAACCTTGAGCCCAAATAGGCTCTGGAAGCGGATCTAACTCTTGTGCAGGAGTTGGATCTGGGTTAGTTGAAGCTTGTTGGACTAAAGAGTACGCTACTTCAGTTGCGGACAAGGGCATGGACATGCCTGGGTGCCCTGTCCCATCCATCATGGCCGATGGGGAAGGAAGTATCCACGGATCGGTGAAGTAAGTCATGTGAAACGACGAAAATTGGAAAATATCAACCTTATGGTGGTCGGATATGAACTTGACATCGCCTTGAGGGGGTGGGTAATCGAAGGTGCCCATCAAAGATGGGCACAAACCAACCCCTACGTTGACTATGCCTGGTTGAGGATTATCAATCATCAGGACCGCAGACACCCCCAATGAAGGGTCAGGTCTGGAGAAAGACAATTGATCAATGGTCACAATCCAGTCCTTGTGTGGAAACAACAAGACCTAGAAAACTGTAGCAACCATTTCTTGCATGGCATAAGTCCAACTCCTTCCTAACAAGAGATTGTAGTCGAGGGACGCATTGACTACTTCTACCTCAACGCACATGGTCTTCCCTTCCAATTGCATGGGAAAAGAGGGAATGATACCATGTGGTCGAAACGAACGACCGTCGAAAGCAGTGAGAAGAGTAGGTGACGGAGACAAAACGGGTCGGCCAATGGCCTTCCAACATGCCAATGACATAACGCATGTCGAGGCACCGTCATCAACCACCGTGCGAAAAATATTTCGAGTAAAAGTTTTCGTGGGGTGAGCCACTACTATCTGAAACGCTACGTGGTAAGGCAGATGAGGTTTTAAGTCGGTTATATCTAGCATGATGGTACTCGGATTACAAGTCTCGGTAGATCCTAAAGCGGTTAACAAAGCTTTCCTCTGGGAAGGGCAACTTTGGAGGACCTCCAAAGCGGACATCACACACGGGGTTTGAGACAAATCCTCCACCATAGAATAGTTCTGGGCGGCCCTTGCATTTGGTTTGTGAGAAGATTTCTTGAACACGCCTTTTGGGATGCGTGTCATTGTTTCGCCCAAAGTCTTCTTAATCTGTAGAGGAAGAGATGGGAGTTCAGCATCTTTGCCCTTCTTAGAAGTGTTTGGTTTATTGTAGTCATGTGCTCTAGTCGATATAAAAGCATCACCCTTCATCATATATACATTCGCGGATGTGAGATTGTTCGAAGACAGAGAGGGTCCTTGACTGCCCCCTTCTGTGCTTGTAGAGGCTTGGGTTAGGTTTTGCCCATGCTAAAATGGATTGGTTAACACAGCCGACTGTTGTTGTGTTACAAACTTTTGGGCCTATGCAAGCCGAGGACATTGGTGGGTCAGGTGGTCTTCCACGTACAAGTTGCATGGATACCTCGCCTTATGTTTCTCAGTGTTGCCCCTGCTAGCATTATCAGTGGGTTTCTTATCCCCGTTACCCTTCTTTCATTGTTTTTTCTTTGCTTCGGGCTACTGGGTGGCCTTTGGATTTGTCGATTGCACTGTTTGTACATCTGATGTTTTAGTAGGGGGAGCAACCAAAACAGTAGTTTGGTTGGTCGTTGTGTGTTGTATAGACAATTGCTACAACTGCTTCGTCAGTTGCTCAGCAGGCTTTGTTTGTGTTGAACTAACAATACCATCGGCATGTGGTCCAGCTCTCTGTATAGTTTTATCAAGTATTGAGCATGGCGCATTTTGCAAGATCTCGTATAATAAATCGGACTGAGAATAGATGAGCTCAAGTTGTTGAGCTCTCATGATGGTGTCTTCTTCAGAAAACACTCATGATGTCGTGACATCTTTGGATAACTGTGGGACCAAAGACTTAAGGAGCCACTCGAGCAAGAATATTGGTGGGACTGGCACCTTAATTAAACTCTTCTGGCGTCTCCATTCTCATATGTGATCAGAGATATGGTCCGCTTTTGTCTGTGAGAAATTGGCCAGCAATTATGTGCCAGCGTCGTATCTCACAGGTAATTGGAAATGGTTTAGGAAGGCCATTGCCAATTCACTAAAGGAAGAGTATCTTGAGCGGTCGAGCTCAATGTACTATTTCGTGGCACTCCCAATGAGAGTACGTTGAAACAATCGCAACTGCACGGAGTCATCTTTCAACGAGTTAGATGAGTACCAAAGGTGGAAGGTAGTCACATGATCACCTGGATCTTCGTTCGGCTTGGCTTCGAACTTTGGTATGTCTGAAGGCAACTTCGTCAGCATAGGGGGCCAACGTGGATTGTGACAGATAGGGTCATTCAACAACCTTGTCAAGTCTGGCAAATGCAAGGTTGCCAGAAAAGGTAGTTTGGGTTGTTGGTGATAACCTGGGAAGAAGGGACTTGGAGTTTGACTGGCACCAGGTTGCCAGGATAAGTTCGACTGCTGGCCTGGGTTCTGGTAAAAACCATGGCCATGACCGGTGTACGGATTCTGCGTGTGAGGAGACATCATCCGCTAATTCCCAAAATAGGACGTAGATGGATGGGCGTGCATTACATTCGGAGGGCTTTGGGAAGGGTTGCCCCATGTCAATCCCATGGGGATAGGCATAGTACCTTGTCTGGGGTTTCATTGACTGTGGAAAGAATTGCCCCAGATCGACATTCCTGACAAGGGAACGGATCCCTGCCAAGAATTCCAAGGCCCTAATGCAGAAGAAGTTTCTGGGTTTGCCCCCTGTGCAGGAATAGTACCCTGCATAGGAATAGGTTGTCTAAAACCGGCGTTGACCCGAGTCGGGAAAGCAGTGGATGAGAAGGCATTGGTACCAAACGCATCGAACAAAGAAAACAATGTCAAACCTATCGGCATATTATGGGAAGGTCGTCCTTGACTCCCCGCTCCAAATAAACTATGGTGTGCAGGTGGCCCGGCGGATTGCTGATGTGTGCCACCGAGCGAAGGGGACGAAGGAGGTATATGACCTCCCCCGTAAGGGAAAGCGTTAAAAGGCGCTGAAGTGCCCCCCATGTGGCCTTGCAGAGGAACGTTAGAGCTCCCTACCCCCAGACCTAAAGTCTGTGAAGTGGAGTAGGAAAGTACAGGACTTGTACCTGAGCTAGGCATCCCGTATGAGAACGGAGGGCCTGTCGCACTTGGTGGGAAAGGGGTTGTGGCCGCTGCCATAGAAGGGATCGGACCACTGTGTGAGGTAGAGGAAGTCGAGACCATGGTGGCTCGGACTAGTGATGGTGGGTTAGGAGGTGGAAACTCTCCTGTGGTGACAACCGTATTGGGAATTGAAGAATTCCCAGAGGGAGTGACAACATTTGCTTCCATTGTTGCATGTGACACTGTCTAGCACTCGTAAGGGTGAATCGATATGATGATGGGTGTCGAAAGATCAGTGGTTGGAGTTTCAGGTGGACCAAGAGCTTTCGCTCCAAAGTCTAAAACGATCGTTTCCTCCGGATGTTGGTCGGGCACAATTTCTTGTGACCTGGTCGCTTCAAAAGACCCTTGTTGGTCTAGCTTTCACCTTAGTGGTGGTGGGGGTGGCTCCAGTGTAACCAATGATAGGCCCAAAAGCCTTCGTGACCGACGGAGCTCGTGATCCTCCACTGTGTGAGAAAATCAAAGACACTCTAGGGCTGTCTATTCATTCAAAAAACAACACACACTAAAAAAAAGTCCCTACAAGATAAAAACAAGCAAACGCTAAACTAATTGGAAGAACAGTTACAACAACCAACACTAGAGCAACATATTGGTACAAGTGCAACTCGAACACAGAAGCACCCTCCGGGTATACTCTGCAAAGCATGGCCCGATGGTTGTCCTAGGTACCGTGGTATACCCCCGCAGTCACCTGTGTATGTCCCTAAAAAGATAGGCAACTAGGTTGCCAGTACGCGAACAGTCACCAGGCGGGTACAGTCGAAAGTCGGGTAGACCACAATGAGCAGGGTATCGAGCTCGAAACCTATCAAGGGTATCGAAAGCAAGTGGTTTGGAAGACAACTGAGGACCTCGAACGGATTCGAGACCCACGAAGCTCTGTGGAAAATGCAATCAACGGAATCCCAAAACAAGCCCTCTATATGTGTTCTCCACTACGATTGGTCCAGCTTTGGAGGGGTTATCTCCGTTGCCTTTCCGCACGCGACCTCGTGTTTATCCCCTGTGTTAGAGGGGGGTCCTGGATAACTTTCACGATATTGTACTTTGACACTCCCTAACTCAAACTCCAATGTTTGATTTTAATGGCCTTGAAGAGTTTCCTCTCCAACCTAATTCAAGGCCCTAACGCTAAACTAGTTGGTTGACCCTACAAACATAAAAATTCTAATGAATTTTAGATTTAGCGTTAATTTTTATGGCTTGTCTTAAGTCAAAGGTTATGAAAGTGAAACTAGTGATGTTTGAAAGACGAAATCAAAATAAACAGAAAGCTGGAAACAAAAACCTTTACTTCACTTAACTCTTAAACAACTTTTCAAACTTAAAATATTTTTCTAAGATCTTTGAACAACAAACTCAAAGCAGGATTTCACTCGACTATGAGCTACTTATGATCTAAGTAAACCGTCAAGAACTTATGAAAGCAAAGACTTTTCCCTGGTTACTAATGCAAAACAACACTTTTTAACCAACAAAGAAATAAAAG
>ML822828.1:0-13815 GCA_009831015.1 Picea engelmannii
AAGAATTGAAAAATATATCCATCCTTGTTTCCTGGATTTAGAATGCAGGGTTTTGCGTTCCCAGAAAGGAATCTGAGTACCTTTATTAAGAGGACCTTTATCTGTGAGAATCAATGGCGACAATGATGTACCTGTAAGAAAAAGTTACCACTTATATCAGTGATAAACCTATTTAAAATTATATAACATAACAAGAATAGGCGAAACTAAAAGAACATAAAATCATCGACGATTCACTTATCTTTAGGGCCGAATCGGAAGCATATTTTTTCTTAGGTAAATCTTCCATTATTTCTTGTTTTCATGAATGATACTATGATATATGCTTGAGCTTTGTAATGAAACTTTTGGAGAATTTTTCGAAGAGAAAAGGAAGAGAAAGAGTTGAAGCAAGCAATGAGTTCCCTCGCACATGAGAGACCCATCATTAGTTTTGTAGCTAGGTAAAAGATAATTCCATCTTTTTGTGAATACAAGTGGGAAATATCAAAGAATCAAATATACTACATAAATTATATTAATACTTCTTTTTTCTCTCTGAATTCAAGGAACAACTACTTCAAAGTCGAATATGACTTTGTTTTAACCGAAGCTTACATAGAGAAGAAACAAAATGTATAAACAAATAAAGAAGGAAATTTAGGAGGGAGAATAAATGAAATGTTCCTGAGTGGTTACCTTCGAACAAAGTACTAAACTTATAACCAAAGAGATTATGAGTTAGGTAGTTAACATATCGTTGACAAAACAAAGTAATTTGTTCAAAGGTAGTACTAACTGTAGTGACAAGTACCAGTCTTAGACCCCGCTACAGAATATAATACGAAAGAAAATACCCAGTTACTAACTTAGTGTACATAATTTATATCATAGCAGAACTAAAATTAACCTACAGGAACATTTGACACTGTGTGTCGGTTATATCAAGAGTATTGCACAGAATCAACTTCTCCTTCATTAATAGGATATATGTGTGTGTTCAAAACCTATAACAATACTATAGATTTAAACCCGCTTCGAAAGAAGACTTAGGTTCTCCGCTCAACATGGTCCAAACAATGAAATAAGCTCATGAAAGAAAGAATGGTTAATACAATTGAGTTCTGATTTTGTCTATAGACCAGAGATAAGATACCTTATAACCTAACACAATTTATGTATAAAGGAATTATAGGAAAAAATAATGGCGATGACAAGAGATATGTATATTTATGTCTAACTTATTGTTAATTTAAAGATATGAAACCCATATCTTACCTGGAAGGTTTCTGAGCATGAGAGTTGTCCCTTAATCTTGGCCCCTTTTCCTCTCTGATACTAGACAATGGATTTGTTTTCGTGTTATGATCCAAAAGGAAAAACACTCTCAGTAACGAATGATAAGGATGTATGATGAGAGTATTGATACAAATATTTCGCATTCAATTAGAGTCGGACCTCTATCCCTTCACTCATCTTGGTTATAGATCTCCTTACTGTTAAATACATGTGATGCCCATGAGTAGTAAGGATAGTATTGGTTGCAGAACTGGGTGGGTGGGACAGTACATACATAGTTATTTAAATAGAGACACATCCTTCCCTCACAAAGTTTTGGACTGTCCAAATTGACAAGGACTTCGCGGTTATGTCCTTAGCAAATCATGGTTGAATCAAGCACGAATCAACTTATCATATACGTAATATTTTGGTATACAAATCCCCTTACCTTTTCCACATTACACGACTCACCTTTTACTAAGTAACATTAACTTAAAAGGTTAGTATGTTTGTGTGGTTGTAAATAAACACATGAATAGGTTTCCTCTTAACCTAAAGGGAAAACTTATATTTGGATAGCCAAATTATCATGTGGTAACATTTTCTAAGGGGAATTAAATGAGGCGATAAGTTGAGAAATTATGTAGCTCACACTTTAAAAGCTTACCTAAATCAAGGTAGGAATCGACAAAGAAAAATGTCCTTATTGTTTAAAGTTATTCAACAAAACAAATTTAGATGTAAATATGGGGTATGTTACATATGGTTTCAAAGTCATAGGTTACAACACTTAGGCCTGAGGGTGACACCAAAAAATTATTTTAAGCGAAGAATCTAACAAAACAATATTTTATTGTTAAAAACAGATTGTGTCAAAATTGTCATTAATGGTAAAAGTGTCAGTGTAGAATGGAGAAGGAGACAGACCTGAGAGAAAAAATAATCAAGAGCTTCCTATGAACCCATAACATCAGAGAAAAGGAAGTTCAACCACCTAGGCAGGTGTTTAACGTTGATAATGAAAAATTAAAGAAAGCTCAGGAAGATCAACAGGAAATTAATGAAATGTTGTTATGTAGAATAACAACAAAGAAGAGTCCAAGGAATAATTAAATGGACGTCCTCAAAATATTCTAGTCATGAAACTTAAAGAGAAAACAACTCTTCTAAGGACACACACATGACACAAAACAAAGCATCTATAGTAAAGAAAAGGAAACAACTGGATCACTTGGAAGGCGAATTCAAAAAGATAAATACTGCCACTTTTGATGGAGAATCAAAGACTGGTGAAGAAGTTGAATCCTGGATGTTAGACATAAAGAAATGATTTCAAACTTATAATTATTCTAATAATATGAAGGTTAGAATGGTCATTTCTAAGTTAAAAGGGAAGGCTAGTATCTGGTGGCAAGATCTAAAACTAGTTAAGGGATTGAAAAAGAAAAGAATGGAATGGTCAGAATTCAAGAAGAATTTCAAGAAACAATACCTATAAGAAAGGTATTATGAAAGAAATACTAAAGAATTTTATGAATTGCG
Organism: Picea engelmannii; assembly: GCA_009831015.1. Classification (NCBI taxonomy): domain Eukaryota; kingdom Viridiplantae; phylum Streptophyta; class Pinopsida; order Pinales; family Pinaceae; genus Picea; species Picea engelmannii. The sequence continues at coordinate 2,803 of ML822828.1, forward strand.
ACTAGGAAAAATGTCTATGGATGGTCTAATTAATAAGTTTCTAGATCTGTTGAGATTTGTGCCTTATATCAAAGAAGATAAAGTAAAAATTCAAAGGTTCTTGAGTTGTCTACCACAGTCTTATAAAGACAAAATTGAATTTGGTAATCCTCAATCATTGAATGAGGTATTTAGGAAAGCCAGAATGTGTTATGAACAATATAAACAAATATTTGAAACTCCTAAGGTATGGAAAGATAAGAAGAAGGATAAATTGAATCAATGGAAGAAAGGTTTCAAACCAGCCCCTTATCGTAACATGACTAAGGGATTCCAAAGGAATGATTATTCCTCTAGCACAAATCAAGCTTAGGGGGGGAATAAACCAGTCAATTTGGGATTTCAAAAGATACGAACAGACCCAGATAATCATTGAAATGTTGGGAGTGTGGAGAACCCCATTTGCAAAGAAATTGCCCATGCTTTATTTTTTTCACCATGGGAGTGATGCTCAGTTTTCCCTTATGGAGTCATGGTCAGGCTAGGGGGTGATCAGGATGAGTAATTGTGGTTGTTTTGGATCTATGGTTGGATGGAACATAGTTTTTCCACTTGTTTTTCCAACATCACGATTTCACATATGTATTTGATATAGATCCCTTTTCATTAATGTTATATGTTAAATTTCACAGTACAGAACCTGATCTATATAGAGGTGCTTTTTTTTACTATTTATGTTGAATTCGTTTATTAATATGCAACTACATAATTTCATGTAGCTACAGAATCAAATGTATGCTACAAAATCAATTTTATATAGACGCATGTATTGAGTAGGATTTAAATGGGTCACCTTCATTATACATAATATGGGATTAAGCATTTTGTTGATAATCATGTGAAAGCATGATGGAAATGATTTCTATAATTGTATGAACTCTATGAACTCTATATATAGTAGAATAGTTACTAAATAATTATAACTATGAAATATGAAATATCTAGACAAAGAAAAAAAACAACTACAAAATTTAGATTACTAGGAAAAGAGTTACATATGAATGTTACAGGAGTGAACCTATACAAATGTATCTTATGATTTCTATTGCGATTAATTTTTGGTGTGTAGTTACATGAACTATTATGTATTAGAGAATGGGATATGTATAAAGGTTTGTAAGTATAGGAAATTAAATAATCACTTTATGCTTATCTACTTAGAATTTTATATTCTAGTTAGCACTCTAAGAAAAGAAGACTTAAGAAAATATGTGTAGTCATATTTTTTTCCGACTTCCAGAAAGTTAAGTAGTGGACTTATAAATTACTAGGTAGCATTGGAATCCTTTAAACAATTCATGCATAAAAGAAGGAAAATTAATTTAACTATTTATAGGAATGGAAAATCGGAGTTCCTTGTCGATGCTTTCGAAGCTTCGGAAACTACAAAGTAGACTACCATAGATGCAAGAGAATAAGAGGAAAACTATGACAATAACCAGTTAAGAGAATTGTGTTGTATATCAATACCAATATCTCATGACCAAGATACATAAATACAACCAAAGGAAAATGAGTATAGTTCCCGCTTTGAAGTTACAATAATTTCATGAGAAGGTCGTGATAGAGGAAAGTATTGTATTAATTAATAAAATCTATGCCAGAGCAATTCCTATACTTATGCCTATGAAAATGAGCTTAAATAGGTATGGAAGTATGTATATAAACCTTCACAAATTTATTAATAAAGCAACAACCTACGAATAGTTGAAAAATATATCCATCCTTGTTTCCTGGATTTAGAATGCAGGGTTTTGTGTTCCTAGAAAGGAACCCGAGCACCTTTTTCTGTGAGAATCAATGGCGAAAATGATAAACCTATTTAAAATTGTCAAAACAAAATAATATGTTAACATATAATTGTCAAAACAAAATAATATGTTAAAAGGTAGTACTAACTATAGTGACAAGTACTAGTCTTAGACCCTGCTATAGAAAGAAAATACTCGGTTACTAACTTAGTGAACATAATTTATATCATAGCAGAACTAAAATTAACCTACAGGAAGCTTTGACATTGTGTGTCAGTTACATCAAGAGTATTGCACAGAATCAACTTCTCCTTCATTAATAGGATATATGTGTGTGTTCAAAAATCGTAACAATACTATAGATTTAACCCGCTTTGAAAGAAGACTTAGGTTCTCCACTCAACATGGTCCAAACAAAGAAATAAGCTCATGAAAGAGAATGGATAATACAACTGAGTTCTGATTTTGTTGATAGACCTGAAATAATAGACCTTATAACCTAGGACATTTTATGTATCAAGTAATTAGAGGAAAAACTAATGGCAATGACCATATATATGTATATTTATGTTTAACTTATTGTTAATTTAAAAGATTGAAACCCAGCTCTTATCTGGAAGGTTTCTGAGCATGAGAGTTCTCTCTTAAGCTCGACCCATTTTCCTCTCTATTACCAAACAATGGATTTATTTTCGTGTTATGAGCCAAAAGGAAAAACACTCTTGGTAATGAATGATAAGGATGTATGATGAGAGTATTGATACATAAATTTCGCATTCAATTAGATTCAGACCTCGATCCCTTCACTCGTATTGCTTACAGATATCCTTACTTTCAAAGCCATGTGACACCCATGAGTAGTAAGGATAGTATTGGTTGCAGAACTGGCTAGGTGGGATAGAACGTACATAGTTATTTATATAGAGACACATCCCTCCCTCCCAAAGTTTTAGACTTTCCAAATTGACAAGGAATGTGTGGTTATGTCCTTAGAAAATCATGGTTTAATCAAGCACGACTCAACTTATCATATTTGCAATATCCTAGTACGCAAATCCCCTTACCTTTTCCACATTACACGACTCATATTTGCCTAAGTAACATTAACTTAAAAGGTTAGTATGTTTGTGTGGTTGTAAAGAAACACAAGAATAGGTTTCCTCTTAACCTTGGAGGGAAACCTTATATTTGGATAGCCAGATTATCACGTGGTAACATTTTCTAAATGGAATTAAATTAGGAGATAAGTTGAGAAATTATGTAGCTCACACTTTAAAAGCTTATCTGAATAAAGGTAGGAATCGACAAAGAAACATATTCTTATTGTTTAAAGTTATTCAACAAAAAAAATAGATGTAAATATGGAGTATGTTACATATGGTATCAGAGTTGTAGGTTACAACACGTAGGCCTAAAGGTGACACCAGAAAATTAGTTCAAGTGAAAAATCTAACAAAAAATTATTTTACTATTTCAAATAGATTGTGTCAAAATTGTCTTTGGTAAAAATGTCAGCGTAGAATGGAGGAGACAGGCCTAAGAGAAACAATATTCAAGAACTTCCTAGAAACCTAGAGCATCATAGAGAAGGAAGTTCAACCACCTAGGTGTTGGAAACGATGAAGAATCTCATCGTGGAATTGCAGGTGCTTAAAGTTGATAATGAAAAATTAAAGAAAGCTCATGAAGATCAACATGAAATTAATGAAATGTTGTTACGTAGGATAGCAACAAATAAAAGTCCAGGGAATAATGAAATGGACGAGGAGGTTAGTAAAATGTCCTCAAAAGATTATAGTCATGAAACAGAAAGAGAAAACAACTCTTCTAAGGACACACACATGACAAAAAACAAAGAATATACAGTAATGAAAAAGAAACAGTACCTATCAGAAATTTATTATGAAAGAAAGACTAAAGAATTTTATGAATTGCGACTAGGACAAATGTCTATGGATGATCTAATTAATAAGTTTCTAGATCTGCTAAGATTTGTGCCTTATATCAAAGAAGATGAAATAAAAATTCAAAGGTTCTTGAGGTGTCTACCGCAATATATAAAGACATAATTGAATTTGATAATATTAAATCATTGAATGAGGTATTTAGGAAAGCCAGAATGTGTTATGAAGAGTATAAACAGAGATATGAAACTCCTAAGGCATGGAAAGATAAAAGCAAGATAAACTGAATCAATGGAAGAAAAGTTTCAAACCAACCCCTTATCGTAAAATGACTAAAGGATTCCAAAGGAATCACTATTCCTCCAACACACATCAAGCTCAATGGGGAAATAAACCAGTCAATTTGGGATTTAAAAAGATAGCGGACAGTGCCGAAGAAATTGCGAAGAAATTGTCCATGCTTTATTTGTTTCACTGTGGGAGTGATGCTCAGTTTTACCTGATGGAGTCATGGTCATGCTAGGGGGTGATCAGGACTAGTAATTGTGGTTGTTTTGGATCTACGGTTGGATGGAATGTGGTTGTTCCAATTGTTTTTCCAGCATCATGATTTCAGATATGTTTTTGATATGGATCCTTTTTCATTAATGTTAGATGTTAAATTTCACAATACAGAATTTGATCTATATAGAGGTGTTTTTTTTCACTGCTTATGTTGAATTTATTTATTAATATGCAGCTACAGAATCAAATGTATGCTACAAAATCATTTTTATATAAACACATGCATTGTGTAGGAGTTAAATGGATCACCTTCATTATACATAATATGGGATTACACATTTTGTTGATAATCACGAGAAAGGAAGATGGAAACAATATGTATATTTGTATGAACTATGTATATTAGAATGGTTACTAAATAATTATAGCGATGAAATATCTAGACCAAGAAAGAAAAACTACAAAATTTAGATTACTAGGAAAAGAGTTATATATGAATGCTATAGGAGTGAACCTGTACAAATGTATCTTATGATTTCTATTGTGATTAATGTTTGTACAAATGTATCTTATGATTTCTATTGTGATTAATGTTTGGTGTGTAATTACATAAACTATAAACTATTGTTTATTATAGAATGGGATATGTATAAAGGTTTGTAAGTATATGAAATTAAATAATCACTTTATGATTTTCTACTTAGAATTTTATATTCTAGTTATCACTCTCAAAAAAGAAGACTTAAGAAAATCTCTGTAGTCATATTTTTTTACGACTTCCATAAAGTTAAGTAGTGGACTTATAAAGTACTAGGTAGCATTGGAATCCTTTAAACCCTTCATGCATAAAAGAAGGAAAAGTAATTTAACTATTTATAGGAATGGAAAATCAGATTTCCTTGTTGATGCTTTTGAAGCTTCAGAAACTACAAAGTAGACTACGATAGATGCAGGACAATAAGATGAAAACTATAACAATAACTAGTTAAGAGAATTGCGTTGTATATCAATACCAATATCTCATGACCAAGCTACAGAAATACAGCCAAAGTAAAATGAGTTTAGTTCCCGCTTTGAAGTTACAATAATTTCGTGAGAAGGTCACGATAGAGGAAAGTATTGTATTAATTAATAAAATCTATGACAGAGAAACTCTTATACTTATGCCTGTGAAAACGAGCTTAGATAGGTATGGAAGTATGTATATAAATCTTCCAAAATTTATTAATAAAGAAACAACCTACGAAGATTTGAAAAATATATCCATCCTTGTTTGCTGGATTTAGAATGCAAGGTTTTGTGTTCCCAGAAAGGAACCTGAGAACCTTTCTTAAGTGAACCTTTATCTGTGAGAATCAATGGCAACAATGATGTACCTGTAAGACAAAGTTACCACTTATATCAGTGATAAACCTATTTAAAATTATACTAGCACAGCCGACTAAGCTGGAGAACGCCTAAACACTCCCCGCACATTAAAAACTCTTCAGCCCAGTATAAAATTTTGAGTTAAGTTAAAAAAAAATCAACCAAGAGGGCTGTTGAATGAATACAGAACAGCTGTTGAATGATATAAATGTAGCCTGTATATATTTTAATTCTCTTTAATCATTTGAACGTGGCAATTATGTATTTTTACAGTAAATTTATAATTTGATTAGGTAAATGTAAAAAAGTAAACATGTTAACAGATGTCTTCATAAGTGCAAGGAAGTTATGAACAATAAATCTGACCCATTGATTTTGGAGGAGGACTAAGAATATGCCAGCATCTTCAATGCTTAGCCATCAGATTAGAATTTAAGATTAAAAGATCATTAATTGTGCCCATTGTCAATAGGTGTATGTGTTTCGGCGTAATAACATAACAAGAATAGGCGAAACTAAAAGAACATAAAATCAACAACGATTCACTTATCTTTAGGGTGGAAGCATATTTTGTCTTAGATAAATCTTCTAGTATTTATTGTTGTCATGACTGCTACTATGATATATGCTTGAGCTATGTAATGAAACTTCTAGAGAATTTCGAACAGCAGAGGAAGAGAACAAGTTGAAGCAACTGATGGGATCCTTTGCACATGAGAGACCCATCATTAGTTGCGTAACTAGGTAAAAGATAATTCCATTTTTTTGTGAATATAAGTGGGAAATACTAAAGATTCAAATCTTCTACAAAAATTATATTAATACTTCTTTTTACTCTCTGAATTCAAGGAACAACTACTTCAAAGTCAAATATGACTTCGTTTTAACCGAAGCTTACATATAGAAGAAACAAAATGTATAAACAAACAAAGAAGGAAATTTAGGAGGGTGAACATAGTAGTTACCTTTGAACATAGTATTGAACTTATAACCAGATAGATTATGGGTTATTCAGTTAACATATCATTTTCAAACCAAAACAATATGTTCAAAGGTAGTACTAACTGTAGTGACAAGTACCAGTCTTAGACCCCACAACAGAAAGAAAATACCCGGTTACTAACTTAGTGTACATAATTTATATCATAGCAGAACTAAAATTAACCTACAGGAAGATTTGACATTGTGTATTGGTTATATCAAGAGTATTGCACAGAATCAACTTCTCTTTCATTGATAGGATATATATGTGTGTGTGTATGTGTGTGTTTAAAAACTGTAACAATACTATAGATTTAAACCCACTTCGAAATAATACTTAGGTTCTTGTTGGGCACTTTAATTGTCTAAATAAATAGATAATTAAGGTGTTCAATATAAATTGTCAAACCCAGGGAAGTTTTGTTATTGCAAGATAATTGTGCACAGTCTATGCTATATTGATGAAAGCAAACATTAATCAAGTTGCAGTATTGAAAGAAAACAGAGTTTTGGAAAACTAAACACTAGCACAAGTTGCTGACAAAGCTGGAGTTCTAATCTACTGTTGCAGGATTGAAATCACGCTTGATGAATTGAAATCTAGATTGATGAGTGTATAAGAATCCTGGATTATCTACCTTGTTCAGATTTTCTATTTTATCCTTGCAGAAAGGAATTCTATGCTAATTGCATAAAGGAAATCTACTTTAGTTGCAGGGAGTAAATTCACACTTCTAATTACTTATTGTTGAAAGAAATGTTTTGACTAGTACAGAAAGAAAATTCCCCAGCAGTATACAACACTTGACTTTTGATTCTTATGAGACACACTGATGCACATTTGACAGAAAGGAACTGAACTGTAACAACAATTACGATCTAAGAATGCTAACAGGTTATTCACATAAATCAAAGTAGCTAATCTAAAACAACAAAACAGAGGGGATTCTATGAGGAAGGTGGGCCCTTTCCTTCTCACTGAATCCACTCAAAGAGATCACAGTAGGTTGGAGAAACTCAAGTCGCCTTCTTTATTAAAATCACCAAAAATGTTCAATTACAAGTTGCTTCACTTTACTTCACAGTTCCATAGCTAATCTTTGTTGTTAATGATTACAAAAGATTTGTTATTTAAAGACAGAGTCATTTAGTTCAAAATGGACTCAGAACAGCCTTGAGAATCCCATATTCTCAAGATATTCATAAGATACAAGAGATATGTCATATTCAACAAATCTGGACAAAGCATCAGCATGAGCCAAAACGTGTAACAACAGAGGATCATTCTTCAGGATTTGGCTTTCAGGATCGGTGGCCATCTGTTGCAGTCAGTGTAACAACTTTTAGAATTGGTGTGCATATGTTGCATTCGGTGTAACATCTTCCAGGATAAGTGGGCATCTGTTGTAGCAAGTGTGACATCTTCCAGAAAAGGTGCACGGTTTTTGTAGTTGTGTAACAACATGTAAGAATAGCACACAGCTGTAAAAATTGGTGTAACAACAACGATCTTTATTTAAGTCTTGGCTATTCTACACATTTTGATCATTAGTTGCGCATTTATGGGTAAAATATGAGAAATACTACCAATCAAACGTGTTAAATAAATAATAATATCAAAGAAAGATTAATGACTCATACCTTAGGAAAAAGGGTCTTAGCAGTATTAAAATAGGCATTTAGCATAGGAATGATAAGTTTGAAAGGGTAAAAGATATAGTGAAAAAGGGGCATTTCTAGGTCCTAACATGCCCCCCAACTGAAGATATTGCATGTCCTCATGCAAAAACACTTTCAAACCTGTCACTGAATCTGAAGTAGGGATATGACTCCTCCCATGTAAATTGTTAAGACAATTCGTTAAGTACCTGTATGCAAAACTATGTGTACCCCCAATATCTGTTAGCTCAAAAATTTGTCATGCTTGCCTTGCCTTTAAGAGCAGAGTGCAACAGAGGTTCTTGTGTTTGAGTTGTTGGTGAACCAACAACTACTCTATTACATAGGGATCTCCTCTTTCTTAATGGTTCTTGTGGAGCAATAAGGTCAAATTTTGTTTAACTGAGAGATTGACTAGTTCTTCAGGCTGGCCGGTGACTGGTACTTTTACTATTTTATAGCCTGCTTCAAAATAGATATTACCACATTCAGAGCACATGAGCTCTCTATGTTGGTCCATAACATCTTTTCTAAGTGATAATATGTCTAAAGCTATCTGCTCTGGATTGTTCTGACAAGCCACCTGTAATTCATCTCTTAAGGAAGCCAACTCTGCTTTGAGGCTGTCATTTTCTTTTAATAGTTCAATAATCCTGGAATTTGTTGTGTCCTGGATCTTCTTCTCAATTTGAGAAAAAAGTTGAGCAAGTGACACATCCTCTCAAATTTGTGTAATTGGTTCTTGTGTGGCAAATACACCCAGGAATTGTTCTGGTGTAACAGTTGATTCTGGCCTGACTGATTCTTGTGGAATTGTCTTTGCCTGGATAGTTGGTTCTTGTGTAGCAGCTAAGTTAGGGATGGTGGTATCTTGCTAAATAGTGTCTTCCTGGGCAACTGGTTCTTCTGTAACAACCATGTCATATGAGGGTATTGGTTCTTGTGTAGCAGTGTCTATAGTAATGGAGGGTAATGGATGAAGAATAGGTATTTCATGTTCCATATCCGTCCATCCCATTGTTGTTGCAGTAGACCTTGCTAATTGAGTTCTCCTCCTAGGTAAAGTAGAGACAAAAACATTGTCTTTCTTTTTCATGGGCTTCGGAGAGGAAGGGTGTTCTTCAACAATTTGACAAGAAGAAGGAGGGCGTTCTTCAACAACTATACAGGGAGGAAATTCTGGAATGATAGGGTCTGGTAGAATCTGTACTTCATCAGTCATCGAGGGATGTGCAAAATCATCAAGCAAAGCCGATTATTCTGCTGTAACTCATGTACATTCCTCCTGTAATGATAAAATGGTAGCCTGAAATTCCTTACGCAATGTGAAACCTGGAATACGTACCTCCATAAATTCTGGTAGGGTCTGAGTATGAGCGAACTCAGGACACTCTGTGGAAGCATATGGTACTACCCTGTTGATGCCCCTCTTAGATCTTCTTGTAGGATTAGTTTTGATTTTCTGAGGCGATTCAGTAGCAGTGATAATAGGGGTCTGAACTATTGTTGTAGCACTAGGAGAGTTTCTTTTGTCGATTCTCTTTTGATATTCTTGTCTAGATTGATGTTCAAATGGCTGAATTGATTCATTGGCAGATACAATAGATATTTGAACTATTGTTACATAAATAGGTGGATTTTGAGTTGTTGTTGGTGCCATAGGAGAAGGAATCGAGGTACTTGCAGTTGTAGTGGATGTTGGAGATGTTGTTACAGTGAATCTCTCTAACCTATTTCTTGTCCTGGGTAGTGTAGAGACAGAAGGAAGGAATTTCCTTTTCTTAGCTTTAAGGTTCCAAGGGAGTTCCTAAAACACGACTATTGCAGCAAAGGGATGAGGCTCATGATTTGGTCCAAGGATTTCGCTGTCAACTGTTGGCTCAACCACCACTGAGGGCAGAGGGTTTAACTGTTCTGGTTCAAGAATATCAAGGCGTTTCTGAGCAGTGTGAGAGGTGCTTTAGATTTTGCGTTTGGTGTTCTAAGTTGACTTGCGAGCAACTACAGTCGGGGTGTTAACTGTTGGTGCAGTCGAGGGTACAGGATTTGACTGTTATGGGTTGTCTATAACAGCAGGCACAGGAATTGGCTCAGGTAATGGGTCATTAGTAATTCCCATTCTGTTATGAATCAACAATCCTATTAGTCTATGATTTGAAAGACAATTCATGGAGTGCTTGGATTTCTTAACAAATTGAGCCATATTATGCAGGGATTGAAGTAGGTAGTAAGGGATGTTGATTAGATTCCGATGTCGCAAATGTGATAGTAGAAAAAAATCAGAAAAATAAGCAACTTGATATCTCCCTTCACATGTAATGTACCTTTTTACGAATTCTGATACCTCCCCCCATGGCTCTGGTAAGGAACTGACATCTGCATCGCGGCCTTTGGTCTGTACTCGATCATTTCCCATGAGAAAAACCTTATGTGCATCGGGAAGATGCGCTTTCCTGTTAAACCATTTGACTCTCGTGATCGGAAATCCTGTCACAGTCGTTATTCTCTCTTCTGTCACTAGAATCCGCACTCTATGCACCATTGAATAGCCATCTGTGAGATTCTGACTGAACTGTAAGAATTCTGCTTCATTAAACCCCTACAGCTTCTTAAAATAGGGAATCTAGCCAGCCCACAGAAATATTTGATAAACATTCGTGTGCAACAACAATGTATTGAGATTTTCTGGCTCATATCTTATGGGTGTTCCTCCCATGATGTTGTGCTTGTATTAGACAGTAAAATAGGAGGAGAAATCAACACCTAAACCAGAGACAAAGCAAGTCTATCGTGGATTTGCATGAAGA
>ML822828.1:13850-32674 GCA_009831015.1 Picea engelmannii
AAAAAAAAAAAAAAAAAAAAACGGGGTTAGAAGGTGGCGGAAGTGAAATGTAAAAGGGAATTTTGTGGTTAGGTCGACGTGGATTTTCATTCCCCCCGAACTAATATTATTGGATCGCGATTTAACGGATTAGGACAATCAGTTAGGTAGTCATGAAAGCATGATTTCATATCCATATCAATTAGACACGTAAGATTAGCAGTGTACCTCATAACTTACCACCCGAACTTAGTTGTCGGAGTAACTGCACTATCCAACCACCATTTGATCCACGCAGAGTGGCTGTAATAATGAGATATGACTCTTGAATGTGAGAAATGATGATATGACAAGTGGAGCATAAGTGGAGTCCTTTCTATGGTCATACCATTGAAAATTTGCGGATGTGGAGTTTAAGTATTATGAAGCGGCTCTTGTGGGACAGAGAGAGCATAAATTAATTTTTCAAAAATAGCAGAAATCTTGACAAAATAGAAATGTTGTTGTATGTAGAAATGGCAGAAATGCTAAGAAGGTGGTGAAGCAGTGTAGAAACTAGCCAAAAGGAAAAATAGCAATAGGTGTATCAACAGATATTTTGGCCGAATTGTGGCACTAGGTGTAGCAGTATGTAAATTGGCCAATTTTTCGTAAAAGGGTGTAACAACATGCAGGGAAAGAGAGTTGGGAACAGGTGTAAAGCATGCAAATCGGCCAAAAGGGTGTAACAACATGTAAATCGACCAAAAGGGTGTAAAAGCATGTAAATCGTCCAAAGGGTGTAACAACATGTAAATCGGCCAAAGGGTGTAACAGCATGGAAATCAGCCAAAAGGGTGTAACAACATGTAAATCGGCCAAAGGGTGTAACAACATGTAAATCAGGCCGAACACAGAAATACTTAGCTTTTAAGAAGTTTTTCAACTTTCAAAAACTAATCCTTTGGCGTCTTCTGTTGTAATCTATCTTGTTGTTCTTCAGTTTATCTGCACACAAGCAACTATCTGATACCTTTCTAGGCTAAATTTATTAGAAAAAAAAAATAGAGAAATGAAAATGCATGAAGCAAAATCAGAAAATTTCAAATTTGCACAACTTATTTATATACAAAATTTTATTTGAAAACAAAATTTCCTAAAGTTCATAAGGGGAAGGAGCAGGCTTCGTTCCCTTTAAAAATTGGTAATCTATATCAGCGGTACATCTCGATTTAAATTCTTCCTTGGAAAGTGGACATTGATACAGGCGTAAGCGATGACCATTTGCATATAATTGTGTATTGGATCCATCAATAGTAATTAACCCGGCCATTTGCATATAACTGTGTATTGAAAAACAATTTCTATCTTGTAAGGTCTAATCCATCGTGTACGCATCTTACCCTGAAATTCTTTAAAACGCGAATCATACAAGAGAGCACAATCCCCTTTTTGGAATAATTTATTCTTGATGACTCAGACATGCCATTTTGTTCTCTGTTGTTGAATCACTGTGGTTTGATGAATAGCATCCAAATTCTTTTCATCAAGCTCATTGAGTTGCTGCAGTCTGGCCTTCTGTGCCATAGTCAAGTCAAGGTTGACTGTTGATGTAGTTCTTAAGGTTTTGATTTCGAATTCAATGGGAAAAAAATGGTTGTTTCCATATACAAGCTCATAAGGAGAAAACCCAGTTGTGTTCCTCCAAGTAGTTATATAAGCCCATAGATCTTCATGCAATCTGTCAGACCAATCCCTATGATGTTCTCTCACTATCTTAATAAGAATAACTTCTATGACTTTTTTGGTACTTTCTACTTGGCCATTACCTTGTGGATGGTATGGAGAAGTTGTTCTATGTAAAACATGATATTGACTGAGTAGGGCTTCAAACTTATGTGATGTGAAAGGGGGTCCTCCATCAGTTATTAATTCTCTGGGAATTCCAAACCTAACAAAGATATCTTCAAACAAGAATGCTAAGACAGCTTCTTCTGAGGCCCTGATGAGTTCTTTTGCCTCCACCCACTTGGTCATGTAGTCTGTAAAGACCAATATATAAACTGTCTGATTAGAAGGTGGGTTAATGGGCCCTAAAAATTCCATGGCCCATCTCTCAAAAGGCTCTAACACTACTTGAGGCAGGAGAAGCATCTCATCCCTATGATTTGGCTAACCCATTCGTTGGCAACTGTCATAGGCCTGGACATACTTTTTGGCATCTTGAAATATGGTGGGCCAAAAATAACCCATCCTTAAAATTTTATGTCCATTCCTTTTATCAGGAAAATGACCCCCACAAGGGCCATCATGGCAAGCTTTGAGCATCTCATAAACTTCATCATCCCTCACACATCGCCTGATTTCTTGATCCAGGCCTGTGTAGAAAAGGTATCCCTCTATCCAACTATATCGAGCACTCTTATGAATGATTTTTCGTCTTTCTCTTGGGGATAGATGTGGAGGTACCTTCCTTGCAACCAAGTAATTAGCAATGTCGACATACCAAGGTGAGTGAGAAGATACGACAAACAAATGTTCATTTGGAAAGGAATCATCTAATGGTGAATTATCATCATTTATATGCAGTCTTGAGAGAAAATCAACAACCACATTTTCTTTCCATGGTCTATCTACTATAGTGATGTCAAATTCTTGAAGTAATAACAACCATCTTGTTACTCTGGCATTAGTAATAGGTTTATTCATCAGATATTTAATTTTTTTATGATCAGTATGAATAAAGGTAGGATAACCAGTGACATAATCCCTGATTGCATAATCTACTGCCAAGAATTCTCTTTCAGTAACTGTATAATTTAACTCAACAGGAGCCATGTTCTTGCTGATATAGTAGATAGCATAGGGTTCTTTGTCCTCCTGTTTCCCTAGTACTGCACCAATTGCAGTGTCTGAGGCATCTGAATAAATGTGAAAAGGCAAAGCCCAATTGGGCCCTCTTAAAATGGGAGTTGTGGATAATTTTTGTTTCAGATCTATAAAAGATAATTCACAATTGTCAGTCCAATGAAAGTCAACATCTTTTGTTAATAGGAAAAACAAGGGAGAGGCAAGTTTGGAATTTTTTTTATTGAATCTCTTGTAATATCCAGCATGCCCTAAAAAACTTCTTACCTCTTTCTGAGTTGTTGGAGTTGGAATGTCCAAAATTACCTGGATTTTGGTTGGGTCTACCTGAATTCCTACATAAGAAATGAAGTGTCCCAGCACCACACCTTCGCTCATCATCATATGGAATTCTTTTGTGCTTAAATAAAGATGAGACTATATACATCTTTTGAGAACTTTTTCCAGATTAGTCAAGGCTTGATCAAAATCAATACCATAAGGTGTAAAATCGTCCATGAATATCTCCATATAGCCATTCACCATATCTGAAAAAATACCAATTACAGCTCTCTGGAAAGTGGTTGGCGCATTACACAAGAAAAATGGGAGAACCTTGTAGGAAAATGTACCCCAAGGGCTGGTAAAGGTGGTCTTATCTTGGTCCCATGGAGAAATTTTTATCTGGTTATAGCCACTAAATCCACCTAGGAAAGAGAAAAAAAAATTCCCAGCTAGGTTGTCTAGAACCTCATCAATAAATGGCAGAGGGAAATGATCCTTCTACATGGCCTTATTCAGGGCTCTATAGTCCACACACACTCTCCACTTACCATTCTTTTTAGGTACAATAACCAACGGTGAAACCCACTCGTTGTCTGATATAGGATAGATGAATCCAACATTGAGAAGTTTTTGGAGTTCATCTTTAACTATTTCTTTAAGATTAGGGTTCATCCTCCTTTGGGGTTGGCAAATGGGTCGGCATTCTTCCTTGATGTATATATGGTGGGTGCATAATTCAGAAGAAATTCCGTTCATGTCCATGTAATCCCAGGCAAATGCCTCCTTATGTTCAATTAGTAATTTCATCAATCGATGAGTTTCAACAATAGATAAATCAGGATTGATGTTCAAGGTTTTTCCAGGTTCAATTTCTACAATGATGCTCTTAGAAATGACTTTGGGAAATAATTTGATTTTTTTTGTTTCCGCATTTGTTGTTACAACTGAACCGATTTGATTTACAGAAGTTTCAGAGAACATTTTTGGGCTCATCTCTTCCTGGGAAATAGGGTCAAAGATTCCAATCAATCGGTGTTGCGTGTTATGTGTAACAGTAGAGGGGTCACAGATAAAATAGTTGATTAACTCATCCTCTGTATCGTCTTTGAAACTCAGGGATTTTCCTATGGTTAACACAGGCAGAGCACTTTCATCCTCAATGTCCATCCATAAAGAATTTATGGGTTCCATATTGGGTGTAGCATGAGGATACAAGGTAAGTTTGTTTGTGTCATAACCATCAGTGATGGTCATGGAACCAAATCTACAACCAATGAAGGCATCAGTTGTAGCTAACCATGGTTGTCCTAGGATTAGAGGGTGGCCCCCCAGACGGGTTTTGAGTTGAAAAATGACAAAATCAGCAGGATAGTCCCATGAATCAACTAAAATGACTAAATCATCGATTACTCCTTCTAGTCTGATGGTGGAACGATCAACTAATTCTAAAACAGTAGGAGTAGGTCAGACTTGTGTTCTGAGTTGCAACAATTGTGTAGTTTCTATTGGCATAATATTAATTGCTTCCCCTACGTCAACTAACACATGGGGAATAAGTGTTTGGTCAATTTTGACAGTGACTGTAGGGTTTCCTGGCTCACCATACTTAATGGGTGGGGTTTTTCCTAACATCAGTTTAGACAAGTCCCCCACTACATGCACTGTGAGGGGGTCCCTAGGTTTCCTTCCAGGTCTTCTGATACAGAGATCTCTCACAGTATTGGCATAAATAGGGACATCTCTAATCGCTTGCAATAGTGGAATGTTAACATACAGGTTTTTCAATTCTCCTAAGAGATTGAAAGATGGTAAGTCCACAGTTTTGGTAATTTCCAATCTTTCAGGGAATGGGGGTCTACTGATTTTTTAATAGACTGGTTAATTTCTTCTGTATCGACAGATGGTTTTTCTTTTGATTCCTTTTCTGATTCTGAAGATGGAGCATATTCAATTATGGGCTTGATTATTCTCCCTGATCTTAATTTTAACTCATCACAAGGCATAGGAGTAATAGATAGAGGTGACACATTATATATATCAATATTCTGAACGGACTTATTATTTGGGTTTGGGTTAGGTTGCACATGCATCTGAGGTCGTAAGGGAGGATTGTTCTGTGGGGCATTGGGAGGTAACTCTAGTTGTTGTTGCTGATACTGGGGTTGGACCTGTTGTTGATAGAGGTTCAGTTGATGGTTTTGATAGCTAAGTTATTGTTGAGGGCCTCTCCAATATGGGTTCCATTTCCCATGGTGACTATGTTGTTGGGGCATAGGTAACCATGCATTGGAATCCTGATAAGGAGGGAGAATTGGATTTGGAGGGGGAACATTCAATCTGGCCATAAGGTAGCTGATTGTTCAAATAATTAAGTGTTGTAGGAGAGAATTGACAGCTCATACCTTGGCCTCTTAGCTTCCAGTGTCTTCTTTGTGTAATTAGATAGGCAACCTCCACTTCTTCATTAGTCACCTTCATTGATGCTTTTACACCTGGTAAAGAGGGACATTTGTCAGTAGGATGATCCAATTCACAAATAAGACATACCTGAACACTGTTCAATGGGCATTCCCTTTTCAGATGTTTGTCTCTGCACTTTGGCCATAAAATGGACAATGCCTTTTCTGCTTTTGATTGTTTTTGTTTAATCTGCAGAGTATCAATTTGTGAAGCAAAAGAGTTAATCATTTATGTTTTGAAATCTTCTAATAGATTACCTATTTTTTCTCTTGTTGCCCCTCCATTGGCTGATTTTTGTACCCTTGAAAAAGTGGTATCCTTTGTAACTGACTTATTCTTTGTAGTTCCTCGAGAACATCTCTTGCAAAGATTTATAATGTCTTCATAGGATTCCTTATATATATCTCCCTTTCCAAGCATATTAAGCATGTCTAAACAATCATCTCTAACCCCTTTTAGCAAAATAGTTTTCAGAATGTCCTTACTCACATTTGAATGTCCATACCTTTGTAGATTGTACTGGAGTCGCTCTACAAAATCTTCAAGGGTCTCATCCTCTTTCTGAGACATCTTGAACAGTTCCTCCCTTCATTCCCTTGTTCGACAGTAGTCTTGGTACTTGTTCAGGAAAAGATGCCTCATTTGTACCCATGTTGAGATATTCTCTCCTCCAAGACTCATGAACCATCTTAACGCATTTCCCTTCAATGTGGCTGGAAATAGTTTAAGTTTCTGCGCAGTAGTAGTGTAGTCATAGCTTCTACACAAAATATCAAATTCAAACAAAAAATCATCTGGATCCTCCGTAGACAATCCATGGAAATTTGGTAGGGCTGAAAGAGGTATGTTCTTCATAGTAGCTATCCCCCTTGTAGGAATATTAGTAATAGGAAAAACCAGGGTAGAGATAGTATTTTCATCATTTACCTGATCTTCATTGTTCTGTGGCTTCTCTCGGTCGAACTCCTCTTCATTATATCCTTGATTTTCCATGGATACTCTCTCGTTCCACTCAATACAGTAAGCTTCCCACTCCTCCTTAGTGACTATATGTCTGTTAATTTGATAAACAACTTCTTCTGGTCTTTCTCTTGGCCGAGCTATACTTCATCGATCTTCAATATTTTCCAGTGTTGCTTGCTAATTTTTTGGTGACAAACTCTCAGATTCAGCCCTTGATGAAAGAAATGTTTCGAGCTAGGGAAGTTCTGATGACTGAGGAATTTGTCTCCTTGGAGGATTTGAAGGGAAGAAGATAGATCCTGAAGAAGAATCTGCCATGGTTATAATCTCATCAACAAAGGTTGGTATTCCCAGTGTAGAGTTCCTTCCTCCACGTCCTCTGGTACCTATAGGGTTAGTTTTTTTGGGAATACGTCCTCTTGTTCCTCGATTCATGCAGAATTATGCATTCCTAAGAAAAGAAAACCAATGTGCTTACAAAAATCTATAATTATCTTCCCCGGCAACGGCGCCAAAATGTTGGGCACTTTA
This sequence comes from Picea engelmannii, assembly GCA_009831015.1. Classification (NCBI taxonomy): domain Eukaryota; kingdom Viridiplantae; phylum Streptophyta; class Pinopsida; order Pinales; family Pinaceae; genus Picea; species Picea engelmannii. Next base: position 20,895 of record ML822828.1, read on the forward strand.
ATTGTCTAAATAAATAGATAATTAAGGTGTTCAATATAAATTGTCAAACCCAGGGAAGTTTTGTTATTGCAAGATAATTGTGCACAGTCTATGCTAGATTGATGAAAGCAAACATTAATCAAGTTGCAGTTTGAAAGAAAACTGAGTTTTGGAAAACTAAACACTAGCACAAGTTGCTGACACAACTGGAGTTCTAATCTACTGTTGCAGGATTGAAATCACGCTTGCTTAATTGAAATCTATATTGATGAGTGTATAAGAATCCTGGATTATCTATCTTATTCTAATTTTCTATTTTATCCTCTCAAAAATGAATTTTGTGCTAATTGCAGAAAGGAAATCTACTTTAGTTGCAGGGAGTAAATTCACACTTCTAATTACTTATTGTTGAAAGCAAATTTTTATCTAGTACAGAAAGACAATTCTCCAACAGTATACAACACTTGACTTCTGATTCTCATGAGACACACTGATGCACATTTGACAGAAAGGAACTAAACTGTAACAACAATTATGATCTAAGAATGCTAATAGGTTATTCACATAAATCAAAGTAGCTAATCTAAAACAAAAAAATAGAGGGGAGTCTGTGAGGAAGGTGGGCCCTTTCCTTCTCACTGAATCCACTCAAAGAGATCACAGTAGGTTGGAGAAACTCAAGTCGCCTTCTTTATTAAAATCGCCAAAATTGTTCAATTACAAGTTGCTTCACTTTACTTCACAATTCCACGACCAATCTCTGTTGTTAATGATTAAAAAATCTCTGCTATTTAAAGATGGAGTCATTTAGTTCAAAATAGACTCATAACAGCCTTGAGAATCCTAGATTCTCAAGCTATTAATAAGATACAAGAGATTTGTCATATTCATCAAATTTGGACAAAGCATCAGAGTGAGACAAAACGTGTAACAACAGAGGATCATTCTTCAGGATTTATCTTTCAAGATCAGTGGCCATCTGTTGCAGCGAGTGTAACAACTTTTAGAATTGGTGCGCATATGTTGCAGTTGATGTAACAGCTTACAGGATAAGTGGGCATCTGTTGCATCAAGTGTGACAGCTTCCAAGAAATGTGCGTGATTGTTGTAGTTGTGTAACAGCATGAAACACTAGCACACAACTGTAACAATTGGTGTAACAAAAACGATCTTTCTTTAAGTCTTGGTTGTTCTACACATTTTGATCATTAGTTGCACATTTATGGGTAAAATATGAGAAATACTACCAATCAAACGTGTTAAATAAGTAAGAATATCAAAGAAAGATTAATGAATCATACCTTAGGAAAAAGGGTCTTGGCAGTATTAAAATAGGCATTTAGCATAGGAATGATAAGTTTGAAAGGGTAAAAGATATAGTGAAAAACGGACATTTCTAGGTCCTAACAGTTCTCCATTCAGCATGGTCCAAACAAAGAAATAAGCTTGTGAAAGAAATAATGGTTAATACAATTGAGTTCTGATTTTTTCTATAGAACAGAGATAAGAGACCTTATAACATAAGACAGTTTATGTATCAAGGAATTAAAGGAAAAAATAATGCCGACGATGAGATATATGTATATTTATGTTTAAATTATTGTTAATTTAAAAGATTGAAACCCAACTTTTAACTAGAACGTCTCTGAGCATGATAGTTCTCTCTTAAGCTCGACCCTTTTTCCTCTCTATTGCCAGACAATGGATTTTTTTCAGGTTATGAGCCAAAAGGAAAAACACTCCCGGTAACGAATGATAAGGATGTATGATGAGAGTATTGATACATAACTTTCGCATTCAATTAGAACTATACCTCGAGCCCTTTGCTCGTTTTGGTTATAGATTTCCTTACTGTCCAATCCATGTGACACCCATGAGTAGTAAGGATAATATTGGTTGCAGAACTGGCAGGGTGGGCTAGTACGTACATAGTTATTTAAATAGAGACACATCCTTCCCTCACAAAGTTTTGGACTGTCCAAATTGACAAGGGCTTCATGGTTATGTCCTTACCAAATCATGGTTTAATCAAGAACAACTCAACTTATCATGTACGTGATATCCTGGTACGCAAATCCCCTTACCTTTTCTACATTACACGACTCACCTTTTCCTAAGTAACATTAACTTAAAAGGTTAGTATGTTTGTGTGGTTGTAAATAAACAAAAGAATAGGTTTCCTCTTAACCTTAGAGGGAAACCTTATCTTTGGATAGCCAAATTATCATGTGGTAACATTTTCTAAATGGAATTAAATGAGGCGATAAGTTGAGAAATTATGTAGCTCACACTTTAAAATCTTACCTAAATCAAGGTAGGAATCGACAAATAGATATATCCTTATTGTTTAAAGTTATTCAATAAAAAAAAAATAGATGTAAATATGGGGTATGTTACATATGGTATCAGAGTTAGGTTACAACACTTAGGCATGAGGGCGACATGAGAAAATTATTTTAAGTGAAAAATCTAACAAAAAAATATTTTATTGTTACAAACAGACTGTGTCAAAATTGTCTTTGGTAAAAATGTCAGCGTAGAATAGAAGAGACAGACCTGAGAGAAGCAATAGTCAAGAACTTCCTAGACACAGCGAAGGAAGTTCAACCACCCAGGTGTTGGAAACGATGAAGAATCTCCTCGTGGAATTGCAGGTGTTTAAAGATGATAATGAAAAATTAAATAAAGCTCAGGAAGATCAACAGGAAATTAATGAAATGTTGTTACGTAGTATAGCAACAAAGAAAATTCCAAGAAATAATGAAATGGACGAGAAGGTTAGTAAAAAGTCATCAAAAGATTCTAGTCATGAAACAGAAAGAGAAAATAACTCTTCTAAGGACACACACATGACATAAAACAAAGCATCTACAGTAAAGAAAAGGAAACAATACCTATCAGAAATTTATTATGAAAGAAAGACTAAATAATTTTATGAATTGTGACTAGGACAAATGTCTATGGATGATCTAATTAATAAGTTTCTAGATCTGCTAAAATTTGTGCTTTATATCAAAGAAGATAAAATAAAAATTCAAAGGTTCCTAAGTTGTCTACCACGGTCTTATAAAGACATAATTGAATTTGATAATCCTAAATCATTGAATGATGTATTTAGGAAAGCCAGAATGTCTTATGAAGAGTATAATCAGAGATATGAAACTCCTAAGGCATGGAAAGATAAGAAGAGGGATAAAATGAATCAACGGAAGAAAGGTTTCAAACCAACCCCTTATCGTAACATGACTAAAGGATTCCAAAGGAATGACTATTCCTCCAACACACATCAAGCTCAGGGGGGCAATAAACCAGTCAATTTGGGATTTAAAAAGATAGCGGAATGCCCCAGAGAACCATTGAAATGTTGGGAGTGTGGAGAAACACATTTGCGAAGAAACTGTCCATGCTTTATTTGTTTCACCATGGAAGTGATGCTCATTTTTCCCTTATAGAGTCATGGTTAGGCTAGGGAGTGAGAAGGACAAGTAATTGTGGTTGTTCTGGATCTACGGTTGGATGGAATGTGGTTTTTCCACTTATTTTTCTAGCATCGCGATTTCATATATGTATTTGATATAGATCCCTTTTCATTACTGTTAGATGTTAAATTTCACAGTACAGAACTTGATCTATATAGAGGTGTTTTATTTTACTGTTTATGTTGAATTTCTTTATTAATATGTAGCTACAGAATTAAATGTATGCTACAAAATCAGTTTTATATAGACGCATGCATTCTGTAGGAGTTAAATGGATCACCTTCTTTATACATAATATGGGATTACGCATTTTGTTGATAATCATGAGAAAGGAAGATGGAAACAATATGTATAGTTGTATGAACTATGTATAGTAAAATAGTTACTAAATAATTATAGCAATGAAATATCTAGACCAAGGAAAAAAAACTACAGAATTTAGATTACCAGGAAAAGAGTTATATATGAATGCTACATGAGTGAACATGTACATATGTATCTTATGATTTCTATTGAGATTAATGTTTGGTGTGTAATTACATAAACTATTGTGTATTACAGAATGGGATCTGTATAAAGGTTTGTAAGTACATGAAATTAAATAATCACTTTATGATTTTCTACTTAGAATTTTATATTCTAGTTAGCACTATGAGAAAAGAAGACTTAATAAAATCTGTGTAGTCATATTTCATTCCGACTTCCGAAAAGTTAACTAGTGGACTTATAAAGTACTAGGTAGCATTGGAATCCTTTAAACACTTCATGCATAAAAGAAGGAAAATGAATTTAACTATTTATAGGAATGGAAAATCGATGTTCCTTATCGATTCTTTTGAAGCTTCAGGAACTACAAAGTAGACTACGATAGAGAATAAAAGGAAAACTACAACAATAACTAGTTAAGATAATTATATTTTATATTTACGCCGAAAGGTGTATACCTATTGACAATGGGCAGATTTAATAAGGGTTTAGTGCTTAATAAGTTTTCTATGGACATGATTAAATATGGCTGGAATATTCTTAGTAGTCACACAAAATAAATGGCTATGATTTCAATTATTAACTTCCTAGCTATTATAAAGACATCCGTTTATGTGTTTACTTTTTTACATTTACCTAATCATATTTTAAAATTACTTTGATAGCTAACTGATTGCCACCTAAGTGATTAACAGAAGTTAAAACATTAACACCAATAAATGAACCTCAACCGTTTATTTGTTAATCAATAATAAAATTTAATATATTCTTTTAAGGATTCTTTTCATCTTATTAATCTTTCGGCGTTGATCAGCCACAATTATGTGGCCGTGCTAGTAATACCAATCTCTCATGACCAAGCTACAGAAATACAACCAAAGTAAAATGAGTTTAGTTCCCGCTTTGAAGTTACAATAATTTCGTGAGAAGGTCGCGGTAGAGGAAAGTATTGTATTAATTAGTAAAATCTATGAGAGAGAAATTCCTATACTTATGCATGTGAGAATGAGCTTAGATAGGTATGCAAGTATGTATACAAGCCTTCCCAAAGAATGGTTAATATAACTAAGTTCTAATTTTGTCTATAGACCAAAGATAAGATACCTTACAACCTAAGACAATTTATGTATCAAGAAATTAGAGGAAACAATAATGGCGACGACTAGAGATATGTATATCTATCTCTAACTTATTGTTAATTTAAAAGATTGAAACCTAACTCTTACCTGGAAGGTTTATGAGCGTGAGAGTTCTCTCTTAATCTCGGCCCCTTTTCCTCTCTGTTAGCAGACAATGGATTTGTTTTCGTGTTATGAGCCAAAAGGAAAAACACTCCCAGTAATGAATGATAAGGATGTATGATGAGAGTATTGATACATAACTTTCGCATTCAATTAGAGTCATACCTCTAGCCCTTCACTCATCTTGGTTATAGATCTCCTTACTGTTAAATCCATATGACGCCCATGAGTAGTAAGTATAGTATTGGTTGCAGAATTGGCTGGTTGGGCTAGTATGTTCGTAGTTATTTAAATAGAGACATGTCCTTCCCTCGCAAAGTTTTGGACTGTCCAAATTGACAAGGACTTCGTGGTTATGTCCTTACCAAATCATGGTTTAATCAAGCACGACTCAACTTATCATATACTTAATATATTGGTACGCAAATCCCCTTATCCTTTCCACATTACACGAATCACCTTTGCCTAGGTAAAATTAACTTAAAAGGTTAGTATGTTTGTGTGGTTGTAAATAAGCACAAGAATATGTTTCCTCTTAACCTTGGAGGGAAACCTTATCTTTGGAAAGCCAAATTATCACTTGGTAACATTTGCTAAAGGGAATTAAATGAGGCGATAAGTTGAGAAATTTTGTAGCTCACACTTTAAAAGCTTACCTAAATCAAGGTAGGAATCGACAAAGAAACATATCCTTATTGTTTAAATTTATTCAACAAAAAAAAATAGATGTAAATATGGGGTATGTTACAGGGCATTATTAGTTGATTCTAGGTTCAAGGAATTTAGAGGAAAATTTTGCACTAGATGGCTCGGTCCATATGAGATTGATACAATATATGACAACGGGGCCATCAAAGTACACACCATATATGAAGACATAATTCCTCTAATGGCCAATGGACATGGAATTTTCTTATATCACCGACCCCTATTAAATGAATCCATTTTTAGGAAAATTGCAAATGGATTTCCTGTCAGTGATCTAGAACTTGTTCAGGACGAATGAGTCCCGAACAGATAATATTCATTCTTCTCCCGTTTTCAAAAAAAAAAGAGAAGAAAAAAAGAAAAAAGTCTGAAAACCAGCATAGCTGGCACATTAAAAAAAATAGAATAAACAAGAAGGGCACTTCATGGTTTTGTGATGGTTATGTCAGAATCCTTCTCAATAAAACCTGAGTGGGCCTAATGGTTAAGAACATGTTTTTTCTCTTAATAGGTCACAAGTTCAAATCCAGAGGGGGGTAGGGTATGTATACCTCCGTAGACTTTACCAGTCAAATCGTTGGGTGGAGGGGGGTCCCTTGTCCCACAAACAAGGGGGTCTCATACACCAATTTGGTGTGGCTTGGCCGTGACCTTAAAAATAGATTATTATTATTATTATTATTATTATTATATCAGGATATGAAAGGGAGAACAATGTTGTTGCAAATCCCTCTGTCACAATTCATGTTGTTGCAACTCGTGTTGTTGCAACTCGTGTTGTTGCAAATCCCTTTGTTGCAATTCCCCTTGCTGCAACTCCTGTTGTTGCAACTTCCTTTGCTGCAACAAGCCCTATTGTTGCAACTTCCCTTGCATCTCCGCTCCATTTCCCAAATCTCTCTTCTCCCATTCCCTTGGCTATGACTCCACTTGAAACCCTCCTTCATTTCACAAATATGCATTCTCCTATTCCCTTGGATGCAACTCCACTTGCAACCCTCCTTCATTTTGCAAATATCCCTTCTCTCATTATCTTGGTTGCAACTCCACTTGCAACATTGGTGCATTCCTCAAATATCAACCCTCTCGTTTCATTTGTTGCATCTCCATTGTTGCGAATCACATGGTTGCAACTCCACCTGCAACTTTATTTCATTTTTTCATTTTCCACCCATACCCTTCTCCCGCACCAACGATGTTGCAATTCCCATCCCCACCACTATGTCACATCGTTGGTTATTTCAACTCTTAGTGTTGCAGCTTCATTGCCACAACTCCCATGCTATGACTCCTATTGCATCCTACACTTCTTAAGTACCGCCATCATCCCATCTCTAGTCGACAAAATTCACAATGTCGATGTTGCAATTCTGGTTAGAACCATTGATGTGACTCCATCCTCCTCCGTCGCAACTCCGACAACATCGTACTCTTACAACAACTCAAGGTAAGACATGATAGGTACACGTTCCTATCAAAATTTGCAATGAGTATGTTTTAATGGCATATTTCTATTATGATTCCTCCATAACTGCCACCTAAGAACATCATTCCTATATGCACGATCTCCATACCCGCCACCTTCATTGCCACAATTCCAAATTCTCCACCTAACTTGCATCGCCCCTACAATCACAAACAATCAAAGTTAGCATAAGTAAGGAGCCATGCGAGGATCATTGATACTCTAGGAGCCTACTAAACCAATGCCACCTGAGGTTTATGAAAACATTAGACAAATTCTAGGACAAGTTGGCTAGATGGAATACATGTTACGTTTACATGGATATAATAAAAAGATAGCTCTTGAATTTTCCATGAATTGCAAAGTTGAACACTCCACCGTATCAGGTATGCACGTAGATGTCACAGAGGAAACAGTGGCAGAAGTCACTAGATTACCTCGAACACGCGAGAGATGGTATCCAGGAGAATTTCATAGCCAAAATTTTATGAGGCGGTTCCTCAAACTAGGAGAGGCTTTAGAAAAGAAAGGGGCGGGATTTGAATCCTGGTCTTTTCCACACCCATGGGAGGATGTGGTTGTCTTTGTGCAGTGATACTTCACATGTGAAGGTCGCTACAAAATTGTCTACATTCAACATATTCGATTGATTGACCATTTACGCCACAACCAACAGATTTACATGTCATATTTCCTATTCCGAACTTTGCAGACAATTTTAGCTCTCATCCAAAGGGAAAACAACCCTACATAGGTTGTGTCACACCATGGCCTTATCAAACTTATCGTGGAACATACACTGCACAAAGAAGGTCGCACCTGGAACAACATCGTCCATCCACCTTTTCTTCTCACCAAAGGTGAAGTGGTTGCACTTCATGTTGATATTATGGTAGCTGCGAGAGGTATTTACCTCCATGTGTAAACCTGACGAGAATAGAATATTCCGAGAAGCAAGAAGAAACCCTAATGAGTTGGCTAATAACCCTAGAATACAAGTCGGCTCAAGAGGATAATTTGTATTAGGTTATTAGCCTCCAAGAGAAGAAGTCATCCATAAGAAATATTGTATACTGAGTAAATAGGTACCCAGAATTAGAAGTCGGCCCAGGTAGTTAGCCAGAATTAGTATAAATATAGGAGGCTAGTCTTCATTTTGGCAGGCATTTTCTCAGAATTGCAGAGCTCACTTGTGCGCATTGTAGTTGCCCAGTTTTGTGCGTAAGTTTGGAGGAGAGTTGTTATTGCAGCTAGTAGATTACGTTTTGTCTTGGACTATCTCTTGGTTATGGTTTGGACTATCTGATAAGCTCTTGTTTGGTGCGCTATCCTTGGGGAAAGGTGTGCTACCCTTTGTTTGGCTATCTAGCCTAGGGTTTTCTTCCGGAGTGATTCTATGTCAAGGTTAAGGTGCTCGGAGGGTGGCTTCAGCCCATGGTTGGGTGACAATAATGATATTGTCGATGGTAAAACGAGCACATCCATTATATTTTAATAGGTTATGGACCCACACCTCCTTCATTCAGTCTAAACACTAGAAGGGAGCATATCCATAAGGATATTAATCTCATTGAAGAACTCCCACTAGGGATTCTATCAGGAGCAGTCACCAAAGCACTGTCGCTAGGGTTACTAGCAGGTGCAGTTGCAGAAACCCTAACCCTCACATTGAGGCACCTTAAGTGAAGGGATTGACCTACTTTCCGGATAGACTAGTGCACCCTATCCTAGTGCACCTCCTGGTACTCTCAGCAAGATAAGACGTCAAGTTTGAGTTTCTTGTCAAATCTAGGGTTGACCAAGTCAAAGAAGCCATGACTTACTCTATGAAGTCAGAAAACAAGTTAGATGGAGCTTCTAACTTCAGAACATGGAAGACAAGGATTGACCTCATCCTTGCCAAGAATAAAGTGTTGGATATCATGAAAGGAAAGATCGTGGAACCAGAGTTTGAAGAAGGAAAAGAGAAGGAACTGCAAAACATTGCAGTTATGGAGAAATTCAAAGACGGTGACATCAATGCCATGAGTATCATAGTGGACTCTATAAAATACCACTTGATACCCTACATATCCCATATTAACTCATTGAAGAAGATGTATGATTCCCTAACAAACCTCTTCTTAGTCAGAAACATTGGACAAGTAATGAGTCTGAAGAATGAGCTCTGTGACATGAAGATGAATGATGATGACAACATAACATCATACTTTGTGAGAATATCCCAGTTAAGAGATCAACTACAATCTATTGAAGAGATCATTTCAAAGAAGGAATTGGTAAACATAGTACTCAATGGTCTTTCCAAGACATGGGATGCATTTGCCGCAAGCATGAACACAAGGAAGGAGTATCATACATTTGAAGAACTTTGGACTTGTTGTGCTCAAGAAGAATCAAGGATCAGTGCAAAAGAGTGTTACCCATGATTTTGGTCATCATGATGGTGTATTAATGATGGTGTCCTCAGGCTCTTCATATGAACTTTCTCTTGAGAAAAGTTACTTCCATCTCTTCCCAGAAAACTCATTTTTGAAGAGGGTTCGCAGGTTGCTAGTATCCCAGGATGCGAGAATGCCTGATTCTCACAGGTTGCCTTAAGCTGGGGTGTGAACTTCTCACAATGTGTTGAATATCCAGGGTGCGAACTCTTCCTAAAGCATGGAAAAAGATGAATTCTCGATGTTTCTAGAAGGGAATCTTCTAGAAGAATGGGTTGGCATTCGAATGGTTATCTTTGTACTGGATTCCCCGATATTGTGGGATCATTCTTATCCAAGTAACTATCTTATTCTCTCCTATATATTTAGGGAATTCTCATGGAAAAGGTTAAGCAAGATTCATTGGAGAATTGGTGAAAGAATTGTGTGAAGGACTTAGCTTGAACAGCAGCTTGGAGACTCTAACAAGTCTATCAAGAGGATTTGATCTTGTTCATGCAAGGATTGAGCAAGTGTGTGTGTTGGAGCCAAGAGTCATTGAAAGGAAGCTTGCGACATCAAGGCGATTAGGTTGTAATCTTCACTTTCAATCAATATGATACAGTGGAATGTTCCTTTCCCATAAAGCTATTCTCACTTTATTGTGTAATTCCTTGATCATACACATAAGTTGTCTGTTGAATATATTTTGCTATCTTCACTTTTGTTGGTTTGTGTTGTCTTGGTCTTGACCTCACGAGAGAACCGGAGCGAAGCAGGAGCAACATAGACCCTAGGAAGTGATATAAAGGTATGTTATTTGTTCCTTCCTACTAGTTAATTCAATGGTCAAAACTTAGGGAAAGAGTCATGCCCTGTCCTGTTTTGTTCTAGATACAGGTGGATCTAGAGAGATCTGTTAGTGTTCGCACCTACCGATTAGTCTGATAACAAAATTGGCGACTCCACTGGGGAATATCCCATTTTCTTTGTGGATTTTGGTGTTTTTCTGTGGCCATTTTCTCTTGTTTTACTTTTCTCCTTTCCTATCAATCTCTGAGTCTTCAGGATATCCTGATAGACCCTCTGGGTCCAGAGGCCTTTTCAAATTTTGTTTCATTTTCCAAAAATTTGACTAGTTTCAGAGGTTCTCGCACTGCACTTCACTGTAGCCTGCGAGAATCTATAGATTTCGCATCCTGCCTTTAGGTTCAGTGCGAGGTTCTCACACTCTGCTCAAGGGCCACCTACGAGAATCACTAATTCTCGCACTGTGTAACACTCTCAGCCTGCGAACCCATTTTTTCAAACTTTTGGATTTGAGTTTTGGCATCTTCAACTGCCCAGATCAGTCTAGGTGCCTCATAAGAGTTTCTTGGACCATTGATTGATGTCTTTCTTGTCTTCATTTTCGTGCATGGATAGTCTTAGAATTTCCAAGGCATTTCTTGTCACTTCTGTCTTGACTTTCGTTTCTTGACTTTTCATGGCAAAACCATACTCTATGATTTCAAAATCTGAGTGTGTTTGATTAGTTAAGAACCGGTGATCGGTTGAAAGTTGAGTTTTCTTGGTCTTCATCATTTTCTTATTGTTTGAAAGATCACTTTTCTTATGCAATTGAAAGGACTAGATTGCTTTGCTTATTATTTTTGTTTTCATTGAAAGAGTGATTTGGGTTTTTATCATTGCTTGTTCATTAGTTTTTGATTTTCAGTACTCTCACTATCATGGTGTTGGTCCTTTTTGAAAAGTGAACAAACGTTTTTCTTTCAAAAAATCTTTTTCGTCTTCGAAAACATTGAAAATCAATTGTTGCAATTATTGAAAAAGAAGCAATAGAGAATTGTTATTGATACGTGATTTGTTGCATTTGCATTTTAAAGGAAATTGTATTGTAGTTCAAGGTTGATCTGGAAAACTTTCTCTTTCCCTCCCATACATAGGATTCATTGAACGACAATTGCTATATTTCATTCTCATCCATGCATTGTTGGGTCAG
>ML822828.1:32758-43280 GCA_009831015.1 Picea engelmannii
GGGGAAAGTCTTCACGGTACCTGGAATTGACGTTGACCAAACTCACTCGGGCTCCTTGGAGGGTATACCCACGATTATGTGTGGGAGCTTGCACCAGGGTGTAAGTCCGTTAAGCAGGTCGTCAGCATAACTTTTCCACCCTATCCCAGCCCCTTCTCGTCTCGTTGTTGTGACATTGGATTTCATCACCAACTAGTGGCTTCGAAATTAGAAGGTCTTATTTGCTTGGTGTTTCTTCCTAGATTTTGTTTACTAGCGCGTGTTGTTTGTTTCTCGAAGTTGACCATAGGATTTTCTTTGTGAAGTTTGTCACTCGTTTACAATAGCTCCTCCACGTCATTCACATAGAATGCAGGGTTTATCTCCAGAGCATCTGGAAGGTTCTCAACCCTTGCCTACAAGTACACCTGAAGGCTCTCCTCGGCAAAGTGAAGTCCCAGTCGTCACCACACCACAAGTGGAATGCACTGACTCTCTAGAACATTTTCGAATTAAAAATACTCGAGAGGACTTTCGAATTCACCCCGATTCTGAGAGACGTTTTATGTGAGCAAACTCTTCCGGAGACTTAATTGTTGTGTATTCTGGATCTCCGACTGGAGCTGGGGACCAAGATCCTTTTTGGTCTACGGGCGTTTTTCGACGGGACCTTTTTGGTCCAGGTTCACCTGTGATTTCCGAAAACAACCCACCTGTGATTTCTGAAATCTCTAGTACAGAGACAGTACCGTTGACCACCGCTTATCACTTTACCGTCCCTGCCGAAATGGCCCATATCACAGCTACTACGAGTGTTCCAACCGGGTTTACTGCGGTTAGTCTTGCTCCCATCAACACACCGCGAACGCCCAACGTCACTCCGACACTACCACCCGGATACCGTGTGTTGAATGCTTCCATTTATAATCCTGTGCAAACTCCATCTGGCTCTCCTGGTGGTCCTTTTTTTTCTGGGCACTCTCTTCCCGGTTTTATTCCAACACTCCCTCAATTTCCTTTTGGAGGACCTTCTTCATCTTCCATTGGCAGTCTTAATCCTAGTGGGACTCTTCCGTCATTCACTCCAAATTACCAGTTTTCGGTTGGTGGACAATTTCACCAAGGTGGTATGACTCAACCCCCTCTCAACGGGCAGATTTCTTTTGGGACGCAAATCCCAATTGGAACACAACCCCCAATTGGAACACCACCTTCAATGGGAGGACTGACCCCACCCTATGGGCAAAACATACCTCCCTCCTTGGCCCAGTATTGGAATCAGTTGATACAACATCCTCCTCAATCGACTGGGGGGCAGCAGTTTCCAGCTGCGTCTGCAATACCTCTTAGTATGGACCAACCATATCCAGGTTCGTTCAATCCCATTTGGGGGGCAAATGCTCAAACTCAAGCCCTTGTTCCAGGGTATACTCCTATGAGCTACTATCCTCTCCAACCACCACCGAATATGCCTAGGTCTTCACATTATATGCAGACTGCTTATGGTCCTACTGGTTTGCCAACAGGGATTCCTCCCCAAAGCCACCAGTACCCACAGGTGAATCGATAGTTACCCTTTCTCGCCACTCTGGATCTTCCAGATTTGTCAAGGATTTTAAATGATCCTATTCATCACTCTCCCCAATGGCCTATTATACCAACCAAGCTTCCATCTGACATTCCTAAATTCGACGGCAAAGTGGGAGAGGACCCCAACAATCACGTTATGACTTTTCACCTATGGTGTTCATCCAACTCCTTGATGGGTGACTCTATTCATTTACGTATTTTTCAACGAACCCTCACAGGTTTTGCTACGAAGTGGTATATCAAATTTCCACGAGGTTTCTTCTTTAACTTCAACACCCTAGCTATGGCTTTCCTTACGCATTACCAGTTACCGATATGTTATGACACTGGGACCGAGATTTTGACTTCCTTCAAACAGAACAAAGCCACTCATATATCCGATCACATCCATGAGTGGTGAAGGAGACGACGTCTCATTAAACTTGAGCTCCCCGATCAGTTGCTAGCAGAGTGGTTCAAAAAATCATTTGTGAACGACATCGGTAAGGACATTTCCATGGGCGGCGTAGTCATGGAAGAGCAGGCTATAAGTCGTGCTCAATATCTTGACCTTGTTTACTCACAAAAGGGAACCCTTTACGATTTACTACCTGACTTACCTCGTCCTAATACTTCCAGCACTTCAACTACTTCAGTTGCCTCGCATGCAGTTGATGGTGTGATTGGCTCTTCCCAGGCCCAACCACATTCCGCTTCAAGCACAAACCCCAAATCTGCTTCTTCTAATGTTCAAAATGCTCCCTCTCCTACCCCTCCCACCGACAAGACTTTTGAGGTAAATGCAGTCCAATCTACCGTAGCCGGTAAAAATAAATCTAAAAAGGGGAGAGGTAAGAATAAGGAGGGAAAAAATAATTCTCAAGAAGAGCAAACCAAAACTACCCCTGTTGACGATCGGGATAAGCACAAACCACGATACCCTTGTCTTATATGTGGTGATGATCACTACAAGAAGGATTGTCCACGACGTGCCGAGGTCACTAAGTTCCTTCAAGGAGCTCCAAAACCACCTGCACCATCTGTCTTGTCCCAACCCTTCCCGTCTCAACAACAGGCTCAGTTGGTCATACATGACCAGCCCTCATCTTCTACCACCTCCTATGTTTTAATGTGTACTGGCGATTCTAAGCAGAGTAACATTGCACTCACTACTCGAGCCAAAGATTATTCTCCCTCTAAGGAGAAGGTTGATGATTTACCCCCTTCCTTGGTACAACCCTCTCCCACAACTCCACCTACCAACGGTCCTCTTCATCTCAAACGACCGAGCCTCGACACATTTCTGCGACCCCCCCCAAAGGGCATCGTTTGGAAATCGACTTTCAATCCTCATGCTCGTGTGGCCCAGAACTACAGCATTGTTGAAGATCTAGCCCAAGCACCTTCTGCGATGTCAGCCCTTGAAGTCCTTCAAACTTGTCCCGCACAACGGAAGGCACTGTTGAAAGCTATCGGTGGAATTGACCCGACGGATACGAATTTAATAATCTTTGACTTGGAAGATCACATTCCAAGGTTACCCCCTCAACTCGCGTTCCAGATCTAAGTGATTGTCTCTGACAAAAATATTTGCCGAACCGTTATTGACGAGGGTGCCTCGACGTGTGTCATGTCTCTTGCTTGCTGGAAAGCCATTGGCTCTCCTTCTTTGAATGAATCCCAAAACACTCTTAAATCCTTCAATGGCTCCAATTTTAAGCCCTACGGTGTTCTTCCTTCGTTGCCCATCACGTTAGAAGGCAAAATGGTCCAAGTGGAAGTGGAAGCATTTTACGCTCCCCTTGGTTATAATCTTCTGCTTGGCCGCAGCTGGATCGATTCCATGTGCACGATTGTGTCGAACCTTTTCCGTGTGGTACATTTCCCACATCAAGGTAAGGTTGTCACCATCGATCAACTAGCCTTCTTCAATTCTGATACCCATACTAGCACCGTACCGTTTATCGCTAAAACCCCATCGGGTTATGAGAACGTCGGTGTCGACCTTCTCAAGGACTCTTCATTAATGGGTACTTTCCCCATTCCACCGCCCGATGTTCCATGCTCATCGGTTGCTTCCATCAACATGATCTCCACCTTGCCTCATGAACTTCCTACGTCTCACGACGCCTGGATAATACCTGACCTTGGAGATCATCTTCGTTATGGGGACGCGATGTCGTTAAGTCCGGTCGAATCCGCCTATCAGGCCATTCAATCGGCAACACCTTCTACCCCCTCTCTTGATGAGTTGTCTCCTGATCCTTTCCATGTCATTTTTCCCACAGACGATATGATCATGTCTGTCATGGAGGACACCCCTTGGGATGATGGGCATCATCGTTCCATCCTTTTTCTGGAGCAACATACTCTTGAGAACTACCAACGGATTTCGACCCCCTCGACCATTGTCGTCATCTCGACCGTTCCCGAGTCTGCACACGATGTATTTTCTAAAGGGAACTTAAGCAATATCTCGCCCACTATTCCCCTTGACATATCCGTCAAACCTAGAATCATCGAAAATGTCCATATTGGCGCTTCGTGTTCCTCTGATGAAATAGTCACCTATACATCCATTTTCAAAGAGTTTCATGACATCTTCGCCTGAAGCTACAAAGAAATGTCGGGTATCGACCCTAAGATTGTGATACATGAGATCAAGACATACCCCGATGCTAAACCCGTCCGGAAACGCCTTCGTCCAGTTCACCCACGTAAAGCGGCTGCTATAAAGCTCGAAGTCGAGAAACTTCTGAAAGCCGGCTTTATTTATTCGGTGGCTCTCACAGACTGGGTTTCCAATCTTGTCCCGATTGATAAGAAACAAGGCACCATTCGTGTATGCATTGATTATAGGGATATCAACGAAGCTTGTCCAAAAGACAACTTTCCTACCCCTTTCGTCGATCAGATCGTCGATGACTGCGCTGGAAGTGAAATCTTCTCTCTCATGGATGGTTTCTCCGGATATAATCAAATCAACATTGTTCCCGAGGATCAACATAAGACTGCTTTTATTTGTCCTTGGGGTACTTTTGCCTATCGAAAACTTCCTTTCAGTCTCAAGAACGCTATCGCAACTTTTCAACGTGCTATGTCTTATGCTTTTCATGATATCAAGCACATATTTCAACCCTATTTGGAATATTTACCCGCTCATTCAATGTGCAGAGTTGATCACCCAACCCACCTCCGAGCCATTTTCGTTCGCTGTCAGTTCTACCTTATACATTTGAATCCTCATAAGTGCGTTTTCTATGTGGAATCCGACCGTCTTCTAGGTTTTATCGTTTCGCGTCAAGGGATCCGGGTGGATCCTTTAAAGGTTGAGGCGATCCTTAATCTCCCTCCTCCTTCTACACTTCACCAGTTGCAAAGTTTGCAGGGGAAAGAAAACTTTCTTCGTCGTTTTATCCCAAATTACGTCAAGATAACTCATGGATTTACGCAACTATTAAAGAAGGATTCAGAGTTCGCCTGGGATACCATTTCCAACAATGCTTTTGAAGCTTTGAAATTGTCCCTAACACGTGCTCCACTTCTCTTTCCCCCCGATTACAGTCGTGATTATTTCCTTTATCTTTTTGCCTCGGAGTACACTATTGGTATGGTCCTCGTCCAAGAGGATGATGCTAACGATGAACATGTGATTTCTCATTGCAACCCTATGCAACACATTCTGACACGTCAATTGCTAGGGGGAAAATACTCCAAATGGATTGTGATACTCCAGGAGTTTGACTTGGAATTCAAACGCGCAAAGTCCAAGAAGTCCTTAGTTTTTGCTGAGTTGATATGCGACTTTCCCCATTATGCAACGGAAAATGTAGCAGCTGATTCATTACCCGATGAATCTCTTTTCCTTATTAGCACTAATGATCTTTGGTATGGGGATATCATTATATATTTCCAAACCCAGACTTTCCGACCAACTTTGTCTAGTACTGACCGACGTTGCATACACTATCAAGCTCGTCAATACATTCTCCTCGGGGATACTCTTTATCGTCGGGGGATTGACTCTATTTTTCGACGTTGCCTAACGTTCGAAGAAGCCGAGAAAGCTCTGAATGACTGTCATTCTGGAGCATGTGGTGGTCATATGTTTGGATGCTACTGCCCAAAAGATCTTACACGCAGGGTATTTTTGGCCTTCTTTGTTTAATGACTGCATCATCGTCGTTCAGAAATGCCATGCTTTCCAGACCTATAATCAGAAGATACGTTCACATCCCGCTCCTCGTCACCCTGTGGTCTCAGTTGGTCCCTTTGTGAAATGGAGCATCGATTTCATGACATGTCACCCTCACTCGGCCGGGGGGCATGGTTACATCATTGTATCCATTGATTACTTTACGAAATGGGCTAAGGCAATGACGACATTTGACAACACTGGAAAGACCGCAGCATTATTCATTTTTAATCATGTCATAGCTCAGTTTGGTGTTCCCCAAGCTATCATCACCGATCACGGTAGCCACTTCAGAAACTTCATGATGTATGAACTTACGGAAAATTTGGGCCTTCGCCATGATAACTCAACGCCCTATTATCCACAAGACAACGGACAAGTCGAAGCGATTAACAAAGTTCTCATAACTATGCTCTGACAAATGATAGGGATTCATAAAACAAGTTGGCACACAATGTTATTTTCGGCATTGTGGGCGTATCGGACATCTGTGAAGTCCGTTATTGGGTTTACACCTTTTCGGTTAGTCTATGGTGTGGAAGCCATTCTCCCGATTGAATGTGAGATACCCTCTTTAAAACTAGTTGTTGAACTCCTACCCAACACTTCTGCTGAGGAAGAACATCTATTGTATCTTATGCGATTAGACGAAACTCGACGCGATGCCACTCTAGTCATAGAAGCTCAGAAAAAGCGTGTCAAGGCCCAATACGACAAACATGTCAAGCCTCGCATTTTCTCGGAAGGAGATCTCATTCTCCTATATGATCAAGATCGAGATATGCTAGGAGCTGGAAAATTCAAAGCCATGTGGCGAGGTCCTTATATCGTTCGACGAGTTTTGGAAAAATGAGATTATGAGTTAGTAGATTACGATGGTATCCCTTTGAGTGAACCCAGGAATGGGTTGTACTTGAAGAAGTACTATGCATAAAATCATCTATGCACAAGTACTTGTATTGTTATTGTATCATACTTCTTGTGTGTTACTATAGCTTTCTTTTGTCGTTATCTGGTCTCTGCCCTTATGTGACGTTGTGTTTGATTTCCAGATGTTGGAGTCTTCGCTACCCTATATTGGCTTCAATGATGGTGCTAGCCATAGTACTCAGAACCTTGCTTCCGCTGCATGGGAAATTTACGCCCCCACAAACGAACTTGTCTCCTTACGAGGTGTGTGCCTCGGTCGTGCGACCAACAACATTGCAGAGTATAGCACCATTATTGAATTATTGGTTGATGTTATCTCGCTCGGAATTTGTCATTTGGTTGTGCGACTTGATTCGCAGCTTGTAGTACTACAGTTAAGTAATGTCTATACTATTCGAAGTCCTACTTTGTTACGGGTGTATTTGCAAATTCGCCTCTTGGAACGTTATTTTGATTACATTGAATATCAACATATTCCTAGATGTCTAAATACATTAACATATGTGTTGGCTAATTATGTATTAGACAGACATTTGAATCATTTATAAATCAATCACATCAATATTCACACAATACAAGGTAAACCGGTAGAAGACGTCTGTATATATAACGATCAAAAGAGTTTTTTTCAAAAAGTTTGTCCGAAGACCAAAATGTCAAAATCTGAAGCTCATAGCTTCTACAAAGTGACATCATGGATGACGTTCACAGTAACACACGACTGCCCGAGCAACCCTATGGAGCAGTCGACTCATGGAACCTGACACTCCTACAGAATGACGTTGATCGCGTCGTGGAACCTCTTCAAGAGGCATGTCTAGAATATCTGCGGTCATGCCCTCTAGATTTTGTTCCACTGCTTGATAATCCTTGGCATATTATGGCACTGCCGCTACCTCTCCTCACCGCTAAATGGGAGAAGTACCAGGAGGTCGATAAGGTCCAACATTTGTGTCATCAAACACGAATTTTGTATTTAGTCTTTGGACGAACTTATAAAACAAAAACATTTGAATATGATAAAAATTCACAAAAACATTTAAAAAGGAAAAATGTGTGTACTTCTTACCAAGTTCCCCCCACTGAGCATCCTCTGGCAGTTCTAAGTCCGGATCTCCTCGAAAATCCAACCTGGCATAGGCATAATCATCAACCATCAACATCTGTGGTTGAAGCCAGTCAAAGAAGGTATCATCATACTTGATGATCGGTCCAGCTACGTGTCAGGCCATAAGATGACACCATCTCAGCATCCTTGGATCCCTAGGAGCCGGTAAATTCCACTCAACCTGCAGCCTCAGTAATGGAACCCTCTCAAGGAAGAAGGACACTAGCAAAGATCTGTACCTGAATTGCTTCAGGTTGCCTCGTCTGCATTTGGTCAACTGCCTTTTTACGCTACGAAGCATTACATCTGCCCAGTTAAAAACCCGAGGTTCAGTACACTCTATAGCATACTGGAAGTAACTCTGTAGTGCAATGTGAGGAGCGGAGCTCCCTGCCATCCGAGCTATGGTGAACAAGACAGTACGGAGGGTCAAATCCCATACCCCCCAAATAGCTACTTTTCCTTTCTTCCTCTCTGCCTTGGGAACACAGTGAATGTGGCAGTACTCACTCATGGGTAGCCCACCACCTCTTCTACCAGTCAGGCTCACGTAGTACCCCCTCCATGACAATCCAGTCAAAAATTAAATGTCCTCAATATCTAAGGACAGTGTGTGGACCCCCACATGAAATACCTGCTGATCGGGATCCCACATACGCACCAGGTACTCTAATAACCTGACTTGGGCCCTCATGCCCAGGATACGAAAGTACTTCAGAAGGCCACAGTTTCTCAAAGCAGCAATAGTGGGTGGATGATTTTCGTCAATAGCATTATCTTCTTTGTGCTCCCTTTTGCGCCATTCAAGAACCATTTTGATGGCCAATTACCTGCATAAGAAGCACAAAGAGAAGATTAGCAACTCTATTCATTAATTGGTTCTTTTTTCATTGAGTAAAATTTAAAAAACTTTTATGCTTTGCGGTTCTCGTAGGTGCCATTTGGGCATAGTGCGAGAACCTCGCAGGCTGTTGTGGGCTCACCTGCAAGAATCACCCATTCTCGCAGGTCCCGTGTAGCCCACCTGCGAGAATGGTTGAGCACAAGTAGGGCTCATAAAATCAACTTAAAAATGAATTTTTAACCAATGAAAATGCAAAATTAAACCATGAAAGAGTAGAGGACAAAGAGTCTACCTCACTGTCACTGACGGCTCGACGAATGGATGCTCGTAACTCCCGCAATCTGACGCCGAACTTTGAGGGTAAAAGAGGGTTTTTTGAGCTCAAATAGTGGAAAAGTGAAAATGATATGGTAAAAAGAGTTTTTACTCCTTTATATGTACTTTTACCATGTTATTTGGTTTTTTATGATTTAACCTTAATCCCTAATGTCCTTTTGAGTGTAACTTTTGCAAGCATAATGACTTCGAGGTTCCTATATAGGGATGCGGACATATTTTTTCTTTGTCATCGTGTGTTTTGATTGTTTTTTATGGTTTTTGTATAAAACCTCGAGCGTGGTCTTTGTCCGTTCTTGCGCTCGAAAATACATGAGAACGTGATCGAGAATACTTTTATCACTTTTTTGGGCTCAACAAGGTTATACGAAAAAGGAGCCCCCCTGGAGTCCTCTTTAAGCTCTTTTCAGACTCTCTAAACATGAAAAGATAGCCGAGCGACCTTGCTATTTTCACGCTCAATAAAGCATCTGAAGTAAGTGTCTGGTGAGCGATAATTTATCTCTTTTTCGGTCTCATCCATACTATTCTACGAAAAAGAAACTGAGAGAGTTCTCTTTTAAGTGTTTTTCCAGACTCTATAATCATGAAAAACCTTCGAGTTTTCTATCTTTGGACTTGTTAAACAAACATCGACAGACCCGTAATGGGACCGAACCACTCCTTCTTAGGGTTCGTTAAACATACTCCGAAGGATAAGATTATATCAACAAGCATATGTTATCCTCCTCAAGCTTGCATAAAAATAAAGAGGTACTCGCCAGAAATGGTGGGGGAAAATATGGGAAAGGGATATGTTTTCATCTCTATATTGATTGGCAGTAAGTGTCGCTCTAGAACATGACACCCCCTATTCATCATTTGAAGTCGGTTTGGGAAATTAATTTGTCTCTCATTCAATTTGTTACAAGGTCATTCCCTGTGTCGTCTTTGAGTCAATGTTACAAAATCATTGGTCGTGTCATTCATATGTTCAAGAGAAGTCCATCTAAAACCTTTATTGAGTCAGCCATCTGCAGTTTTCCATTCTCTCTGTGTCGGCCTTCCCTGTGTCCAATTCAATTTACATCATACTCTGTTTCACCTTCAAAATCTGTTACTCATTTCGTGTCATTGATGGGGGATACATCAAGGCCCTCATGTGATGAGTTTTGTTCCGTCGAATTCAGCTCATTATCTGGAATCAAGACTTAGAAATTTTTTTGTACCTTGGAGCTTGCATGCCTCGATGGCAGGTTTCCTCACTTTCGATAGTGGGTTTCCATCATTGACCTCTGATCGAAAGATTTCATCGAATGTTCGACTTCAACTCATTCATTCACACTCGATGGATTATACTAGAGTACCTTGGGAGTCATTGACATCAATGGTGATTTCCCTTGCACTTGTTAATGGTTTCATCAATGACCAGTAATCAAGTGGTTTCTGCCATGTTCGACTTCGACACATGTAATCACATGGTTAGATTCGTACTTTTGGGCAACGAGATTGAAGACCCTGGATATCATCCTTTTGTCTAGGTTGCGATGGAGTCTGTATAATTTGCGACACATAGATCCAC
>ML822828.1:57502-71075 GCA_009831015.1 Picea engelmannii
AATGGAGTATAGATTTTTTTTTATGGTAGGTTAAATTTATGTAGTTTTGAATTGTAAAATAATTAAAAAAAAAATTGTGAATAAAAAAAAAAAAATCATAGTTTAGAATAATGTTAGAAATGGAGTATAGATTTTTTTAAATATGTGTGGGTAAGTAAATGTCAAATTTTTATGGAATCTATCTATATATATATATATCTTTTTATTTTTTTAAAATAATGAATTATTTATGAGGTAATGTATTTCAATATTTTATCATAAAAGCTAAACTTCTTAATCAGTGAATAAAATAATAAATAAATTGATTTTATTTGGTAATTGATATTTGTACCATTTTATTTTTTAAATCTTTTGATTATATATAATTAATCATGATTAATGATTGTAATGTCATGTCATGATATATAAATATTGACATATATAAATATTGTAAATGTATTATTGTTTAATTGAAATGTGTTGTACAGCTCGGTTGGAGCACCAAAACTAGCCATGATACCACTAGTGTAACACCAAGTTAATTTAATTTAATTATTATAATTAATTAAGTTAAATTCAATCAATTAATTATTGAGTTAATAAGATTTTATATTTTTTTGAATTTAGTAATGTAACAGACAAGGGATTTAATATTTTATTGTTTTGGGGTAGGTTTGGAATTAATGAGAAGGGCTAAAGGGGGTTGGAAAATTGATGAGGGGGGAGTAGCTGGATGGAGGGATAAGGAAAGGCATTGGGGCATTGGGAAGGATTGGAGGGGAAGAGGCAAGAGAGAGCATAGGAGGAAAATGGTTGGAAATTTTGGGTGGGCTTACTGGTGGACTGGAGTTGCTGGGATTTTGGGCTCAAGGACCAGGAAATAAGATTTTCTGGAGCTAGGGAGTCGAGGCTTTGTTCCTGATTTTCTGGAGCTAGGGAGTCAAGGCTTTGTTCCTAGATAGCTGGGAGGAATTGGTTTTTAGGCAGGTTATCAAGGCAAGTCATCAAGAGGAAAAGAAAGGGACAACCCTCTTCTTCAACATGTATTTAGGTATTTCATTGATTTACTTATTAGTATTTTTTTGTAAATAAAAAATAAAAATACATAATTATATCTTGAAGATAAGTTAAAAGACTTGGGATTTCATTGTTATTTATACTCGAATAGCACCAAAATTAGTATTTTTTTGATGAAAACTTACATAAATCAAATGACATGTAAACATAATGACTAAGTAGTTTAGATAACAAATTATTGTGAAAACTGTGAATTCTAGGATTGGGGCTTTACATTTGGCATCAGAGCCCGGTTTCAGTTTCAAAACTGAAACAGGGGGCTTACCACCCACATGATTAGAAGTTATGCATATTGTTCCCTAAAACAACGCATAACCTACAGTCCTTATCAAAACCTTTATTTACATCCCTAAAGCCCTTAAATAACCAAGAAATAGGAGAGAATGTGGTAGGAAAGAGACTCATGCAGACATGTTCCACCCTCCCTTCCCCTCCCCTCCCATGTTCCACCTGTTCACTGTAAGAAACTTCACCTACAAGAGATACAGAGAAGTAACAAGGATTAGATTTCAAAATTCCAAGATAAATGTAAACTGGAAAATTTGTAAATTGGTCATAATGACAGGGATAAATTGAAATATATACATATCAGGGTTAAAAAAAAAAAAAAAAAACCTTATTATTTATTAAAGATTCCAGCTAACATTTTCAGGCGGCATTAGAAGATAAGAGGGTGAAAAAATAACCATATACATAAGATCGTAACATAACAAATTAGATCCTCATATATATAAATACATGGATTCTGACATATTACAGGTCTTTATTGGGAGGAGCACAAAGAAAATATATGGAACAATGATTACATGGGACAAAAATAAGCATGTTCCTCTGAAAATGCCCAACCAAATAAAAAAAAATTCAATACAGAAAATAAAGCATCATCGAATTATAGAAAAAAAAATGAGCCAAATGATTACATTCATGAATTCCAAATGTGGAGAGCTTCTTGTTCATGCATCTTCCTCTGTGTCTCTGTTGTATCTGTTGCATCTACCTGCTTTCTATCCTCCTCAAGGGTTGCTTCCGTCATTTCCTCCTCGTCCTTGGTTCACAATTTCTTCACACGAGAAGTAATGGAAAACGTTTATACCATGTCCTTGATTTATAACAGCTCACTCATCGATTATTTCTCATCAACAAGTTATACATGGTAGTCACTTTGGGACGACTTCTCATCCCTTCTCCCAAAAGTTGTTGTATACCGCATCATTACCTGCATGATGGTCGTTGCATCTTAAGCACCCTTCATCATTTTTTTTTCTCCACAAAACTATTATCGTTATCTTTTCCCATGCTTGCATCGATTCCCTATCGTTATTCCTACAAAGATGGGAGATGGTTTAGGGCTTAGACATTAGAGAAATAGGAGCACAACCACTCCCAATGACTCGAACCATTAACACATGGAATGCCATGTTAAACAATCAATTCCTTCTCACCTTTGGTATATATCGAAACCCTAAGCAATGAAGCCGAAGGGAGATTGGGATGTCCAAGTAAGTCCTTGTTGAAATAATGTGGCAAGAAATGTAGACAAATCGATGCAAGGAGGCCGCAATTTGGAAATAAGTTGTGCGCCTAGGGAGGCCATGACCCTAAACATATTTATGTGAAAAATGGGTAGAGTGGGTGTAAGCCCCATTTTGTTGGTCAAATGATTCGACAAGGTGCATTACTGTAATCATGGCTAGCTGCTTCGCAATCATCGAGCATCATCCGAAAGGGAAAATTTCTGTGTATGTCTCAGCCCTGCCCACCTAGGGCGCCAAATTCCAAGACCTGTCTCCAAAGAGAATACATGCTCTCTTACCTAAACAAAGTTACCAAGCTTAGAATATTTTGACCCTGACCTTTAGCCACTTACCTTAAGAGAGTAATGTATGTTTATAGACAAGCAAAAAAAAACTTACGCCTGACCCTACGTTTGCAAGTATAAGTTTGAGTAAAGCGTTCAATGCCTTAAACCCTTTCCTAATAAGCATTGGTTGGATGCAAATTAAGTATTCACAATGGTAAGAACTAGGGGAAATTGAGGCCGTGG
Organism: Picea engelmannii; assembly: GCA_009831015.1. NCBI lineage: Eukaryota > Viridiplantae > Streptophyta > Pinopsida > Pinales > Pinaceae > Picea > Picea engelmannii. The sequence goes on from ML822828.1 coordinate 60,603, forward strand.
GTATCATCACAAGGACCATCAATGTCGACGTAGCCATCGCCATCGCCTGAACTAGCTCTCATATTTATCTCCTTCAAGGCTATTAATGAGACATTAAAGGGGCACCAATCAGTAGATGTGGAAGTGGAACCCCCACCATCTAGAGTGGGTAACCTAGAAGCATCGAGGGACTCAGAGGGAGGACCTCCACTAGGGGACATCACCAGAGAACTACATAAAATCAAACTCCCAGAGTTTGTCGGGGGTCGCGCAAGTGTGTGTGATGAGGCATGGTTGGAGGGAATGACATGATGTTTCTCCTTGAGAGACTATGCTTCCACATCAAAAGCAAAGATAGTGATCTTTCAGTTGAGGGACAATGCCTTGAAATGGTGGGGTAATCTAGAGAAGTAGTTGCATCTTACCCTATACACTGTCTCTTGGGAGATTTTTGAGGAAAGGTTTTGGAGAAAATATTTGTCGGCTTACTACGAAGAACAATAGGTAGGAGCATTTCGTTCTCTAATTCAGGGAAACTGAACTGTGGAAGAGTATGAGATGAAGATCAATTTCATGGAGTTATTAAAGTACATCTCATACATGGATATCGATCAACGAAAAGCAGATTGTTTTATGTATGGGTTAAATCCTAAGATAAGGGTCATGGTGCGAATGTGGAAGCCATCATCAGTAGATGAAGTAGTTGAAAAATATCGTTAAGAAGAAGATCATATGAGCTTAAATGAAGGTATGAGATCAACTATTCCACAACAACCTGGATTCGTGGGGAAGCCCCCCAAAACCTTCTCCAGGAAGGAAGCTCTAGGCCACCTCCTTCTCAAAATAGGGTCGCACCTAGAGTGGTTTCAATAGGTATTTCAATGGTAGTGAGTGCAACATCCCACTCGTCACCATCGGCATGGGAAAGTACATGACCTCCTTAGGGAGAAATTAGTGGGGGCAAGAGTTCCAGGGGAGGGAAATCATTTCAGAGGCCTTCATAGGCAGTGTGCAGGTTCCACCCTGTGCTACTTGTTGGGGGTGTGGAGGACCTCATTACTAGTGTGACTATCCAGAGTCATAATTAGGCTTTACGCATAGAGAGGGAAAGGCCCCAATGGGAAGGGAAAGTAGCAGCCACCATATTTATGCAGCAGTTAATAACCACCATGAAGAGTATCAATCCATTGTGGTGGATTCGTCAGGTACACTAAATCATGTCAATATTAGAATTTTATTTGATTCTAGTGCTACAAATAACTTCATTTCACCTTGTCCCCGAGGTGTAGGATAGTCGGTGACGGAGTGTGTTGTTAAGCCACTCCATGATGTTAAAGTCACCGGTTCGAAACCTGCGGGGACAAAAAATCCAACCATGTTAAGGGCTGGTGTGGCTCAGGCCGGGTGCGATCCCCGAGTGATTTTGACGGCTTAGATGCCCCTGAGTTGTGGTTTCTCAAGCCACAGGTTAATCCCGATGCCAACAGGTTCGGCCAAATTAACAAACAAAACAAAAAAATTCATTTCACCTTGTACATTAGAAAAGTGTGGGTTGGAAGCCTACGAGCATGATGACATTAAACAAGTTGAGATGGCTTCAGGGGAAAAACAAGCAGTAGGACCTAGTGTTGATAATTGTCTTGTAGACCTAGGAGTGTGCACTACTAGGTTGAAGGTGTACATCATTGCCTTAGGGACATATGATGTAATCATTGGGATGGACTGGTTAGAAGCTCATCGAGCTTTGGTAGATTGTTTCATGAAGAGGGTGATTTGCATAAATGATCAAGTAGGGTTAGTAGAGATATATGGTATACTGAGGAAGGTGTCTCTAAGCTTTATCTCAACAATGAAGGTTAAATGTTGCATGAGGCAAGGTTGTCAATTATATGTAGTGGAAGCAGTCAATGAATGGAAGGGACCCTCTATAGATCAATATCCATTTTTTTTTGGAATTTAAGGATGTTTTTCTGAAAGAATTGCCAGGGTTACCTCTTGAGAGGGAGCTTGATTTTACCATTGAGGTAAAACCTAGTGGAGATCCAATTTCCAAGACACCGTATAGGATGACAGCTCCATTACTTTGTGAGTTGAAGATGTAGTTTAAGGAACTACTTGACTTATGGCTGATAAGGCCCATTGTTTCACCTTGGGGTGCAACATTAATATTTGTCAAGAAGAAGGATGGTTCCTTACGAATGTGTATAGATTACAGGGACTTGAACTGTTCTACCTTGAAGAATAGGTACCCAATACAACGTATAGATGATCTCTTTGATCATATGAAAGGAACAACAATTTTCTCAAAGATTGATTTGTGATCAGGATATCTCCAGTTAAGGATTAAGGAAGGCGATATTCCTAAAAATGCCTTTCGAACTCGGTTTGGACATTACAAGTTCATTGTAGTGCCTTTTGGTTTGACCAATGCACCAACAATATTCATGAGCCTCATGAATGGTGTATTCTGAAATTAATTAGACCGCTTTGTACAGGTCTTTCTTGATGATATTCTTGTCTATTCTAAGAACGAAAGAGAACATGAGGAACACTTGTGAATGGTGTTGTCATGCCTTAGAGAGAACAAGTTGTATGGAAAGTTGTCAAAGTGCTCTTTCTTCTAGAAAGAGATTCACTATCTGGGTCATATCATTTCGAGAGAATGGATTTTTGTGGACCCGGAAAAAGGTGAAGGCCATAATGGATTGGCCAGTGCCGAGAAATGCTCATGAGGTGAGAAGCTTCATGGGATATTTGGTTATTATCGAAGGTTTGTGGAAGGATTCTCGAAGATTGTGAAACCCATCACCACCTTGCAACGCAAGGGGGTCATGTATGAGTGGAAAAATGATTGTGATATTGCTTTCATCGAGCTTAAGAGGTTAATAACCAATGCACCAATTCTACATGTGACATATATGGAGAAAGACTTCATAGTCTACATGGATGCCTCAAAGGAAGGATTGGGGGTTGTGCTAATGCAAGACGGAGGAGTGATAGCGTATGCGTCAAGAAAGTTGAAGCAACATGAGGATATTTATGTTACTCATGATTTAGATTTGGAAGATATAATGCTAGCTATGAAGCTTTGGAGGAATTATCAAGTGGGGCAAAGCTTTGAGCTCAAAACAGACCATGAAAGCTTAAATCATATCTTCACTCAAAGGGATCTCAATGCGATGGAGTGAGTTTATGAGTGGGCACTATTTTGGAATTTCGTACATAAAGGGAAAGGAGATCATCACCACCCGGTAGGTCTCCTACAATCACATGATGTTCCTATGTCCAAGTGGGAAGTCATTTCTATGGATTTCAATGTGGGATTTCCACTCACATCACTGAGGCACAATGCCATTCTTGTTATAGTTGATAAATTGGCAAAGAGTGCTCATTTTATTCTAGTCAAAGACACTTACAATGTCACTGATGTGGCACGTGTTTTTATAAGTGAAGTCATATGTCTACATGGGTTTCCAAAGAAGATCATTTCAGATAGGGACTCTCAATTCTTATCTCGGTTTTGGAAAAGTTTGCAGTTAGCATTGGGGACTCAGTTGAACTTAAGCACAACATATCACCCTGAAATAGATGGGAAAATAGAAGAGTAAATTAGGTTATGGAAGACATGCTTAGGATGTATGTTATGGATAATCAAACCCATTGGGTGAAATACCTACCTTTGGTAGAGTTCTCCTACAATAACAGTTTCCACAACTCAATTGGAATGTCACCCTATGAAGCTCTATATGGAAGACCATGCAAGACACAGTTGAGTTGGGAAAGGTTAGAGGACTAGGTGAAAGTAGGGCCAGAATTGATTCAAGAGATGGATAAACATGTGTTTCATATTAGACAATGATTAAAGGAGGCACATGATAGACAAAAAATTCATGTTGATGCACATAAGACTGATCGAATTTATAAAGTTGGAGCTCATGTTTTCATTTGTATCAGGCCTAATAAGAGTACCATTCAGTTTGGAAAAGGGATAAAGTTGTCGCCTTGATTTATATGACTGTTTAAGATCTAAGAGAGAATTGGACATGTTTCTTATCGTCTCATACTTCCATCCCACTTGCATAAAACTCATAATGTTTTTCATGTATCTATTTTACGAAATTATGTTTCTAACAAATCTCACAAACTGAATTGGAAGGAATTTCATGTCTCAGATGCGGGAACCATCATGGTCGAACCATTACGCATATTGGACCGTAGGGTCCGATATCTCAAGAATCATTTGGTAGACCAGATTAAGGTCCAGTGGGACAAGTATACCCCATGATCTACTACTTGGGAGGATGCAGAGACCTTACAACGATATCATCCCTCACATTTTTTACCAACTCGAGACTATGTTTCTTGAAGGATGGGTGTATGTAATGAACCATTTTGACTTAGAAAACTAGAATCACTTATGGCCTAGTTGTATCTTTATTTGCTTATGATATGTGGAACATTGATTAATTGAGACTTTAAATTTTGGACATATGGACCTCTGTGAATGTGAATACTATGAATGTTTATTGTTATGTGGTTTATGATGGATATTATGCAACCTAATTCTAGCTTGAAGAATTTGAAATTTAAGGATGTTGGTATGGGATACCGAGTTAATGATATGGTTAAATGAATTTACATGATAATGTGTAGGGATATGTGTGATTTGTGCTATAAACTAATCTACAAATTAATGAGCTATAAAATAGTCAAGGGATAATGATAATAAAGGGTTGATGTCATGAACATCGACCAAGAAAAATTATGGTATGAATCTTTGTATGTGAAATTATGTTGGTTCAAATGCATTGATAAGATATGTGGGAAAGTGCAGGTTTTTCAGGTAGCAAGACTACTTGAAACTAAATATATGATGAAAAAATCCTAGCAACACAATGCCACTATAAGGTCCATGATAGGGTGTTGACCCTACTTCTATCAGGAGGGGTGGAGGCATTTCCTACCATGTATCCTCTGAAACTTGGATTCGTGGGAGGACGATGTTAGATCACGCTCCCCTAGATGTGTGATGATGATTGTCAGTTTTATGTTGGGGAAGCATGGTCATTCCACACACGGGTTCTATCTAGAGTTAGGTCAATATCGTTTATGCTCCAGGACAATCCAGTAGAGGAAGGATAGGGATGGAAGATGGAAGTAGGTTAGGGAGGAAGGATGATTATAATTAGTTGAGGGTGTGTGGGGTTTCTAATCTTATAGCATAATTATCTTATTTTCTTATTCCAAGAGAGAGAGAGAGAGAGAGAGAGAGAGAGAGAGAGAGAGCGAAGCTTAATTGAACTACCATTATCTAGGTGAATGTTGCTTTGTGTTAAATTATTATAATTGAAGGATTCTATAAATGATGTAAATGGTTTATTATTCTTTACAAAATTAATAGAATTGTTGATTGGATTGGAAGCATACAGAAATTGCATTAGATGTGATGATTATTGTCATTAGTACACGCGTGAGTCTTGTATGTCCTAGCTATTCATACATGCCTTGCGCATGTACAATAGTATTTATGAATGTTTAAATTAATGTTGTGCATATCTAATCTAGACGTAAGAATCATATTATTACTATCCTTGTATTGTAAGTTATTATAACTTCGGGACGAAGTTTCTTGAAGGGTGGGTGTATGTAACACCTAGTTATTTAATTTAATTATTATATTTAAGTTAAATTAAGTCAATTAATTATCGAGTTAATAAGATTTTATATATATTTTTTAATTCAGTAATGTAAGAAACAAGAGAATTCATATTTTATTTTTTGGGGGCAGGTTTGGAATTAATGAGAAGGGATAAGGGAGGTTGGAAAATTGATGGGGGGAAGTAGATGGATGAATGAATAAGGAAGGGGGTTGGGGCATTGAGAAGGATTGGAGAGGGGGAGGAAAGAGAGAGAAGATGAGGAAAATGGTTGGAAAATTTGGGTGAGATTACTAGTGGACTGGAGTTGTTGGGATTTTGGGCTCAGGGGCCAGGAAATTAGATTTCCTAGAGCTAGGGAGCTGAAGAGGCTCTGTTCCTAGTTAGTTGGGAGGAATTAATTTTTCAGGCAACTTATCAAGGCAATTTATCAAGAGGAAAATAAAGGGACAACCTTCTTCTTCAACATGTATTTAGGTATTTCACTGATTTTACGTATTATTGTTTTTCTATAAATAAAAGATAAAAATACATACTTATATCCGGAAGATAGGTTAGAAGACTTGGGATTTAACTTTTATTTATATTAGAACAACACCAAAATTAGATTTTCTTGATGAAAACATTTACATAAATCAAATAACAGGTAAACAAAATGACTAAGTCATTTAGATAACAAATTATTGTGAAAACCATGAATTTTGGGATTAGGGATTTACAACTAGAGGGATTAGTGAGGGGGAATACAGAGGGGATTCATGTGTTGAAGGACCCCAGACTACCTTCCTGAAGTGTGTTGGGGGAAATATCCATAGTTTCCCTTTATCTTGAAGCTAAATCCAATCATTAATTGAAAATATGGTTGGGTAGTTGGAAAAGTATTCCCAATGTAAGTGCATGGGAGTGAATGTTGGTACGTCCATGGGAAATCATGGACAACCCCCAAAACATGAGGATAAATCGATAAGATTTGAGGTAAAGAAGGAGGCGAACACACAATTATGTCCAAAGAAGAAAAAAAATATGAGCAAGTACGTTGTGCATGCGTGAAAATGAGATCTCGTGCAACAAAGGTAGAGTTCATGCAAAAGAACACAGAGCAGATTTGGGTTGTAGGAACCCATGAGAAAACAAAAAAAATATGAGTTGAAATGTGGAAGATTCCACAAGTAAGAGAAAGAGGAATATGTAGGGAGTGTGGAAAATTATTTGAGCGGTGGGAGAACCCATGTGTAGAGCAGACAAACCATATTCATAGCAAGAATGTTTTGTGTATGGCTAGGTTGAAAAACAAACTCGATCTAAGCTGAGAAGGCCATGGGCTTGATGCTTACTGGAAAAAAAATGACACTGTAAGAGGAGGGCGATGAGGGGAAATGTTAGCTATGAAGGGACTCCTTTGTGTAGAGGAAATTTAGTCAGGGAGGCATTTGATAAACTCATGGAGACCCTGGGAATGGTGGGTATAAGGGGTTTTCAATCAGTGAATGTTGTGAAGGAGAGTGGCCTTCACACTTCAATTTTCTCTAAGAGCCTATGGAATACCTTGGTGGTATCATGGCTTGGCACGGGGGTGGACAAATAAAAGAGATGAGTAGTGCATATGAGCCTATGATAGGGTGGAAAAGGGCTCACCCACAGTCATTTGGGTTGGAATGGGAATAATACATGTTTCGTTTGCAAGTCTTTGTGCTTGTGTAATTATGGAATTGATTGAATTGTGTATGTTTTTCACAATTGAGTGTATGAACTCTATATTTCATTATGAAGGTTAAGAAATATCCATATTGGTCAATGGATTTAATTGCATGTCTATGGGAAAGATTCTATAAGGAAAGTGCATGGTTGTGTTGCCTAAGTTTTCCTGTGTAAACAATAATATATCTGTTGTATTGAATCTGTCTGTGAAAGGAAATCAAATTTATAAGATAAGGAATGAATGGGTGTGTGGACTTGTAAATTGTTCTTTTTGTTAAGTTCAATTCCACACATGTTATCTTCCCTAGAATGCATGCATATATGACCTGTAATGTCATAGCTTGACACTCTGTGAATTGTCCTGAATTGCTTGTACATAGAGATTGAATGCATGAAATGGAAAGTTTGCAAGCTATAAATCAAGGGTATCTCTATGTTTTAAACCTTCTAGTTAATTAAACTATGAGAATAGACTTAAAAGAAAATCTAGACAGATACCCTGGTACTCTAAGAAATGAGTAAGGGAGGAATGGTTTTATGCTCCCTAAGTGCTTAAGTCTTATTTATGGGAGTTTTTCCCTATGAAGCCGTGTGATTTTAATGTCATGATTGTGCAAGTTGAACAGAGAGGTCATCTCGATGACCTTATGTAGTGAATGGATTAGACTTTCAATCGAAAACTCGGAGAAGAAGTTATGAATTTTGGAATTTGGCCCCTTTAACATAGAATGCAACATAAGAGGCAACAAATATCGAATATCTTGTTGCATAGTATCGAGGATATTCGTAGATTTAGGTATCCAACCCATTTATTTAATCGATTTTCATTGGAACCCTAGATACTCGGCTGGTCATTGTTCTTCCAGCGGAGTTTCACATCTTATATTAACCATTGATGAGTGTGGAGAGGTGTAACTGGATCCCTGGTCCACCAGGGCCATAAGGATTTGTCCCTTTAATTTTTACCTGGTCTCTCGGATGCCCAATTGGGTAGGGTTCCGGGGTAAGGTTCAGACCTCCCCCCCTTTTAGTGGAGTAGATAGAAAGGACCTCGATAGTCCTATGTTGGGCATGGATATATTTTAGTCATCGGATCCAAGGGCCGAGGGTTCTTGGTCATTGATTTTTCCAAAGTAAGCTTAGGAGGGAGTCATCACCCTGGATAACCGATCAAAAGACTGTGTGTGAGGAATTTATAAGAGTTTGGTTTCTCAGATTCCCAAAGGGTCAAGTTTCTAGGAAAGGGTTCAATGAAGAGGAGCTCTTTGTGCTTTGTGGTGATGTGTAGTGGCACGTAGATCCACAAGTCATGTCATGGTTGGTCCATGTAACATGAATGATATCATGCCATGTGTCTTGGATATTCAAGGTTCCAGTGTAGAGTTTTTCAAAGGCCAGGAGGACTTCATGACATTACCAACCACAATTTCATGCCACATCAACTTGGTGTCTGGTCCAACTATGAGGTGTCACATCAGGCAACATGACACATTGGGTCTACATGTGTTTGGTGCCAGCTAGAAACCTTATGTAACCAATAAAATTTGATTCATTCATAAGACCTAAAAACCATGCAAACACACGATAATGAAAAATAACTCTCTTTTATTCCTTCTCCATCCTAACTATTACAATGGAAGTTCAACCCCTTATAACTACTATCTGAGATTTTCGAAAACAACTAATTTTAGAAAAAAAACTAATTTTAGGAAATTCTCACATGACTCTAAAAATGACCAATAACTAAGAGATAAATAGAATGACACTATTTTTCAACTCACTTTTTTGATTAAGTTCATAAACTAAGAGATAATTGATAATTAAAAATTTAAAAATTCCCATAAAAACACTAAAACCCCAATTTGAGGCCTTATATGAAAGAATTTGGCCCTGGAAAAGTGTCAAAACAATGTACAATTTGAAGGATCTGATCAAAACGATAGTGAACTCTTCGAGACACAACTCCCTGTAAAATTTCATCCCAAATGGATAACCGAGTCAAAAGTTTTGACCCTCAAAAAATCCCTGCATCATTCTCCTCTGGTTGAAAAGAACATAGCTCCTGCAAGTTACTATCTTCAAACTGTTGCCACTTATCGATATCTAGGTTCATCAAGTCCCTCTCTGTAATCCTTGTACTCGCTACTGGTGCTATGTCTTCCCAATGGACCAGATATCGATTTTATTTTCCTTGTCGAGTATGAAGGGTCTTATTATCTAAAATATGCACAATCTTTTCCTTTTTCTTGCTCGGAATGGATTATTTCCAATCTACCTCTCCCTCACTGTCATCACCCAGATCGTCCCCATGGAAGATATACAAATCAGAAACGTTAAACACAAGGGAGATATCGAGATTGTTGGTAAATCGACCTTATAAGCATTGTCGTTGATTTTCTTGACAATATTGCAAGGAACAATTTTCTTATACTTCAATTTGTGGTAGGTTCCTCTATGAAACCATTCTTTCTATAATTAAACCATCACCAAATCACCTTTACTAAATACCTGGTATCATCGATGAGCATCTTTTATAATAAAAAATTGTTCATTATTGGCTTATAGTTTTTATCTCACTTGTTGTTGCAACTATTGAATGTGTTCTGCAAATGTTTGCCCATCATTATTGATCCTATCCCCAAGTGTTAGTTGCACCAAATCTAGGACATCCATAGGATTTCTATGGTAAACAACCTATAGATCTATTCACTAAATTATTGTAGGCAAATTATGCTTGAGGTAAAGACAAATCCCATTGTTGGCGCCAAAAAAAGAGCAACATGAAATTTCTTCTTGCAAATGATTTGCAATGCATTAATGATTATATATATTTATTAATAATACTAAATAGGTGGGACCCCTTAGAACAATAATAAGGGAGAAAAAATATTCCTCTTGTTAACATCTTCAAGCTACGCTCATGATTACCTAACATGATTCTGTTAGCGATATTTCTTGTATAGGGGGGATAGAATGCATAAAAGGGGTAAAAACCCACTTGTCCAAAATTTCGGGCTACAATGCGCCCGTGGTAAGCAGCAAGCAAGACCGGGCGGTCCAGATTTGCACGCCCAGATCGACGGCGCACAGCGAATTCCGGACCCCCCTTGCCTTTCGACCTTTAAGCGAGGGGGGGGGG
>ML822828.1:71175-96066 GCA_009831015.1 Picea engelmannii
CTTTGTTTCCCCATCCAATACGAATGGGAAAGTAATAAATCCAAACCTAGTTTTGAAATCTTGTCTAATTGTTTTTACCCAACCGCTGGAAGATTGATCAAACTCACAAAATCGTGGCTCACTTTGTTATTTATACATGAGGGAACTCAGTCGACTTTGAAGTTAGTAGGGATTTGATGAAACAATGACTACTAAACTTGCATTGGGGTTTCAAACCCAGTCTGATTTCACAGCAGTGATTTTGGGGTTATGGTGTATTTTTTTTTATAATGAACAGTTGATGGTTATGATTATTTTCCCAGCCTGTCGTGTTGACTTTTATAACTGAGTCCATAATAGTTTTGTCGACAAAACACTCCACCAATTTAAAAGGAAAATGAAGCTTACAATGTTTGACAGTTTTGAGGTTTCCCTTGAGTTTGATATTGAGTAGTAAGAGTTGCCATGTCGTGGATATTGTATGTTGAAGTTTTAAAAATGTTTATGGAACAAACGAGATTTGGTTGATGGGAGTTTTTTCATTTTAGTTCGGAAATAATTGGCTTGATAAACAATGGGGATCCAAATATTTTTTGACAAATGATGGTAATGTTGGTGTTAAAATTAATGAATGTTATTTCATGTAATATAACAATAATTTTCTCATTCATGTTCATTGACTCACTTTAGGCTCATTATATGCCCCCCCATCTTCCCAATAACATTGAATTTATCCCTTGTTATGTTATTATGAATTTCATTTAAAAAAAAGAAAGGATTAAAAAGGATTGGATGACGACTCGAATTGGAAATTATGATATGGAGAGATTGTTTGGTTCTTTATTTTTCTTGAACAATATCCATTTATTCATTTTTAGTCCATTCTATCATTTTTCATTCATTACAAATCCCCCCATTTTCCCAATGACCCTGAAATTCCATGTTCAAATGCAATTGATTAGTAAATTCAATATGTGAAGAATTGTATCAATAGATGGATTTCATGTGCTTCTATTGTGAATGATAGAGACAACATTTTGATTTTATTTAGGTAGAGTGTTAATGAATGAATGGTTAAAGGTTTTCCATATTCTGATTTGAATCTTGCTTCGGGATGAGTTTTTTTAGCAGGGGCAGCAATGGAAGAGGTGAAAACAGAGGTAGAGGTAATAATTGGAAAAGGGGCCATAGAAGGACATGATTCTCAATTCACTTTGATGTTGATACGCAATCACTGAATTAGCTTTTCCAAGATAGATTCTTTAATTTAGTTGGCCAAGAGATTCTTCATCCTATACCCGAAAGACCTCCTTTCCAACCTCATCAAAACTTATCTGGTGTCAATTTTCCCCCTCGTGTCTCTATGAAGCTAGAGCAACCTGTCCATGATGGTTGGCAAACAAATTTCCATCAGCCCATTGTACATCATCATGGTTGGCCTACAATATCATTACCATTTCCCCCTCCTCCACTACCATTCAAACCAAATGCCCAAATTGATCGTGTTTCTTTACCAATCTAGTCCTCTCATGCAAGCAAGAGACTCAAAACTGCCATTCCCAAGCTAGAAATAGACAAAGGAAAATGAGTGGCCAATCCTTACAAGTCTTCCAAAGACTCCTCTGAATTAGTGTCCTCTCATGTCCACCTTAAGGATAGTTGTTCCCATGTCATTAGTGAAATTCAACCCCAAGATTCCAATCAACTGCAGACTGTTGCACAAGATACATCAGTAAAAGGATCAAAATAAGGCATCAATGAAAAAAGGCAGACCGCCTCTCACAATAAATATGGGTTTTAATGTTATTTTTTTAGGACAGATTTTATTGGTAGGATGACATAATGTTTTGGACAACACGGATATAATTATATTTTTGGGAAACAATCATGTTTTATTTTGATACTAAAATATTTGACTATTTATATGAGGATGGGAGTTACAAGGCGAATATTTGAGTTATATTTTTGGGTGTTATATTTCATATTTTGATGATCATTAAAGAAATGAAAATTGGAGTGACAAGGGGTCCCACCTATTTAGTTATTATTTAAATAGACCCTTATTTATTTATTATTATTTATTTGTCTCAACTTATTAGTTAAGCTAACTAAGCTTAACAAAATAAAGGTAGTTGAACTACCATAACTTATTGGAAAGAGAATAAAAGTTCAATCAAAGGAAGAGACAAAGGAGAAGAATAGAGAGAAGAAAGATAACTTCTGATATAAGGTTTTCTCTATACTTGTGATATTATTATGTTCTTCATTTATTCTGAGTTTACTAGAAAGATAAACCATCGTGATGACAACAAGGTCTTATTGAAGGAAGCATGATTCAAAATTGAATCACATTTTCCAGTAGCTTGTTTCTAAAAGTGTAACATCTATCTTAGGTAGTCTGTGTATTCTTGTTTGTTTGTGGATTAAATTTCATGACTAATAAAGAATATTTTGCATAGTCAAGTGACAACACTTTTATGGAAAGTTGATCCATATTTTTAGCTTCAGTTTTCTTTTGTTGTCAGAGTCTTTTTGTATGGTGCCCATTAGAGACTTATAAATCTGACTTTGGTCCCCACCCTTGCAAGGGGTTGTAAAGAGAATTTTTTCTTTGTATCTCAGAATGAAATTAATACAAAGAAATCAAATTGTTGATTTTTTTCTCACATGTGTATCTTAAATGATATTTTTAGACTCTTTTTGTCCTTGTCTCTTCATCCATGTACACACTTATGTATATTTTTTTTACTTTCTTCTTTTTTCACAGTTACATATAAAAAATAAAACCAGCCTTGGTCTCTTGTATATATTACTTTTGGATCAAGTGATTGTTTTGATTTTAGGGATATAACCCCGGGTAACATTTCCAACTATCTTGTTTTAGCCTAGAAATATCTGAAAATGTTTGAGTGAGGTCCTCCATACCTTTTCCTCAACACCCACTGCTTGGGGTTCTCTCCAATAATTCTTTGTAATAGGTTTCCCAAACTCTGATTTACTACCTTGGTTTCCCCATCTGTTTGGGGGTGACAAGTACTGTTGAACTGTAATTTAGTCCCCATTTTCTTCCATAAAGTAATTCAAAAATGACCCAAGAATTGAGTATCTCTATCAAAGGTAATAATTTTTGTAACCCCATGCAATCTAACAACTGTAGAAAAAAACAATTCTACCACCCTCGACGCATCACTAGTTTTATTGCAAGGAATGAAATGAACCATTTTTTAGAACCTATCAACAACCACAAAAATAGAATCATTACCTCGTTGTGTGTTTGTGATCCCAATGATCCATATTTATGAGCAGAACAAAATGAAACATAGATATATAACATTAAAAAGAGATACAGTGAAAAATAACAGAGATGCAATGAAACTTAACTTCTATTCAATAAAGAAATATGTTGAAATTGTAAAAATGCAGAATGAAACAAACTTGCTCGAATGGTGGGAGCTAATCTCTGAGAAGACATGTGGAGGCTACGCGCATTTTCCTGAGCACCTTATAATGAGGCCTCTAGGAATTTTTTATCATCAAGAAGTAATCAGAAAACCCTAGACATCCAAAAACCTAACCCTAGGAGATGAAGCACCAAAATTCATGTGGGCCCCGATGGGGTGTGTTGGTACATCAACTTCTCGTGGTCGTAACTTTTGCATGCGATCCCCATTCTAGGTGCACGATAGCCTGTTGGAAAGGTCTATCTAAGGAATACACATTTTTCCATCACACTTTGACTCTCTAATTAGTGTGATTGTGGAAGGCCCAAAAAATCTTGTTTAGGGCCTCAAAACAACCCTGAAAGTTTAGGACCCAAAAAGCTAGAAAAAAATTGCCAAGATGAAAATTGTATGTGAGCCAGTTGGAAAAGGTGGGTGGTCACTGATATACACTTATATAAATCCTACCCCCTTAGGAATAAATGGTCTCCATTGTGTTTATTTCCCCCATCAAATGAGGAAATTTCTATTGAATTTGGCCCCAGGCGAGCCACTTGCATTTGTGCAAGAGTTGCCTCGCTTTGACAACACAATAAAGTTGAAGCTTATGTTGGGGAGTTCCGTTTACTTGTGTGTCCATAATACAATCAGTGGATTCATGTTCCATGCAGTCAAGGTTGAGATTTGTTTGTGTCAATTGTTCTTATATCTCTGAGGTGTCCAATAATGGTGGAATGTATGTCTGAAGGAGGTCCACATTAAACATTGGGTGCAAGCCAAGGAAGGGGGGAATGTTGAGCTCAAAATCATTGTCACCCACATCCTTGGTGATGGTGTAAGTTCCATACTAGATTGGATGAAGCTTTTGATGGGGTCCTATAAGGTGTTCTTTCTACAAGTGCAACCAAAATTTATCTCCCACCTGAAACTTGTGTGGCATCAGGTGTTAATCATGGGGCTACTTGTACTTGGCATTGGACTTCTACAAAATATCCTAAACAAGGAGTTGCTTGTAATGTTTTTGAACATAAGGATGAATCTCATCCCGTGTGTACAGATGATTGGAATTGTACATGCACAAGATATGCATGATCATCCTATTGATGACCTCAATTTCGACATTCGTTTGGGTGTGGAAGGAAGTGGATTTGGTGGGCTTGGTGTCCAACCATGACTAGATGATCAACCATAATTTTTTGAGGAATTGATTGTACTAATATGAGACAATGGTTTTTGGTATCCTAAAATTTACCCACACGCGTTCGAATCAGAGCTTGGCAGTGGCCTCTGCTATGATGCTCTTCTTGCAGGTGACCAGAATCACCATCTTGGAAAATTGATCAACAACCAAAAAAACATTGTTATTTCCATGCTTGGTTGAAGGAAGTCCCAACATGTATTCCATCAATATGGGTTCCCAGGGCCTATGATTTACATGCCTTGTTTCTTAATGGTCAGTTTGGAAATGGTGCAGGCTGTGCAGGACCTGATATACTTGCTGACATCATGTCAAGGTTTCAGACAATAGAAATGTTGTTGGAACACTGCCACTAGAGTTTCTACACCGAAGTGTCCTACCACCCAGTTTTATTGAGCTTCCCAAATTATCTTCGCTCACTCGCTTGATGGGACATAAAGATGGCCTAGATGGCACAACAACCCATCCTAAAGATGGAAATCAATGACAGTTTTGTTTGTGCCCAACATATGGTAGGTAGTGGTGAAGTCAAGATCTCTCTAGTAGAGTTGGGGCCATCTGGAGGTCTCATGTCCACAAGAGTGTAGCATTGTGGTTAGTGCTGTAAATGGAGGTCAACTGAGGCAGTCAATAATGCGGTTGGTCCTTCCCATATTATACTTGATGTTGAGATGGAAATTATGAAAGTATGTGGACCACTTCTTATGGAGGTCATTCTGCAATTTCTCTTGTGTCTACATGAATTGCAAAGGGCTATGGTTAGTTTAGATGATTGTCTCCTTCCCGATAATGTAATGCCTCCAATAGCAGGAGGCTTGTACAATGGAGTACATTTCTTTGTCATAAGTGGGGTACTTACGGATGATATCTGATAGTGTCTCACTATGATAGGCCACGTGGTGTTCATGCTGAGTGAGAAATGCACCCACAACATAGTCTGAAGCATCTATTTCAATCTCCAAACATTGTTGCAGGTCGAGTAATGAGAGCACTAGGGATGAGCACAAGAATTTCTTCAAATCATCGAACACTTTCTATTTCGACTTCCCCACATGAAATTTTCCTTTCCACCACCCCTGGTCACTTTTCTAAGGGCCCATGCAACGAGGTATAATCCCAGCACGAATCTACAATAGAAATTGGCAAGCACTAAGAAGCTCTAAAGCTCAGTGAGTGTGGTCGAGGCTAGCCAATCACAAATGACCTGGATCTTGGTTGGATCGGCATGCACCCCATTCTCATCAACAATGTGGCCTAGGTACTAGACCCTATTCATGCCGAACGAGAATTTTTCCAAATTTTCATATAGCTTGTGTTGTCATAGAGTGTGAAACACTTGATGAATATTATGCAAGTGTTCCACCAAACTCTTGCTAAATATGAGGATGTCATCCAAATAAACCACCCTAAAATAAATGGTGAAAGGCCACAAGATATCATTCATCATCCTCATGAAGGTTGTTTGGGAATTCGTCATGCCAAAGGGCATAACCAACCATTCAAAAAGACCTTCTTTGGACTTGAAGGTAGTCTTCCATACATCAGTCTTCTCTATTGGGACATGGTGGTAGTTGGACTTCAGATCAATCTTACTGAAGTATTTGTCCCTCTTGAGTTGGTCAAAGAGATTGTCAATTTGGGGAATTGGGTACCAGTTCTTGACTGTGATTTAATTTAGGGCCCGATAATCAATGCAAAGTCGCCAGGTCCTTTCTTTCTTCTACACAAGCATTCTTAGGCTTCCACAAGGTGATGAGCTTGGTCAGATGTGCCCCTTTTCGAGTAGCTCTTAGATATGGCACTTTATTTCCTCATTTTCTGACAAAGAGTGGCGATATATTGGCCCATTGGGTAGCGATGCACTGAGTTTCATATCGATTGCATGCTTGACTTGACAGTGTAGAGGTACCCCAATGGCTGAGGATAATATGTCTTTGTATTCTTCCACAACGTTATCCACTTGCTTTTGCTACATGGAGAGACTTGCCGTAGAGGCCATGGATGTGGCTGCAACCTTTCACTCACTTTGAGCGTGAAATTTCATGAATAATACAAAATTCTCGGTCTAAGAGATGACCTTATTGCATTGCTTTGCAGAGATCAAGGAAATGGAAGTAGGTGGGACTACCTCAGGTATCTTGTACAATTTCCTGTCAAAAGTAATAATAACACTACGAAGCCTAGACTCATATATAACTTGACATTTCCATAAATAAGGTTGGCCCAAAAGAACATCACAAACTTTTAGATGGGGGACATCACACAATACCTCATCTTTGAATAACTTGATATTGTAGGGAAAGTGACACTGTTGGTTGATGTGGAGATCACTCCCTTAGTGGAGCCATCGCATGGTGTACGGTTGTGGGTGTGGTTTTGACGGAATATCCAACCGCTTGACGAACTCTGTTGAGATTAGGTTCTTCTAGATACTGCTATCATCGATGAAGTGAAATGGAGTAGCCTTCACCAAAATTTGTGAATGAAAGAGATGCTCACCTTCCTTTGGTTCATCAGGTTCATCGGGATGGATATTAGTGGTAGCAATGGTGGCATTGAGTTCTATGTCAATGATATGTCTCCCTTTTTCTAGTTCTGACTCAAATTCGAAACCCACATTTTATTCAAAGGCTTTTACCTCGGCCACCAATGACTTCTTTGAGTGACATTCAACGGTGTTATGCCAGGGGCTCTTATGGAACTCACACACTTCCTAGTGTCTTTCTTTGTCTTCCCATTGTCCTTCTTTGTTTATGGTTTAGACTGGTCTTCCGATGGCTATCAATCCTCTCTCTGTTCTTTTTTCTGCGGGTTGGTTCTGCCTTTTCCTTGCTTCAACTATTAGGGGTTCGCAGACCCAAACTACCATGTCTTTTGTTTAAGATTTTGCTCGATTTTTACAGCATATCGATAAGCCACTCCCAAGGACGATATGTCTAGAAACTCCATTTTTTTTTGGATGTATCTATGCATACCGTCGTGATACTTGAGCACCAAATGTCGCTTAGAGTCTTTGAGACCCATCTTGGTGCGCAAGATATGAAAAAAATTGGTGAACTTTGACACTATTTGGTCCCTTTTTTTATCGCAGTGTGGTCTATCTTGTATATAAGTTGTCATAAATTCCAACAAGGTAGTATTTTTCCTTAATAGCATCCCTGAAAGAACCCCAAGTGGGTGCGAATGAAAATAATAGAGATTCCTCTATTTCCTTTTTCTCACAGAAAGTCTCCCACCAATATTTGACATGGGGGATGACCTTAAGGAGCGAAAATTTAATGTTTTCTCTATCGAAAAAGTTATGGACAGAAAAATAGCCTTCTAGAAGGTTTAACCATTCATATACAACATTTGCATCTATATGACCTTCATAGATAGGAATATCAAAATTTATTTGTATCTTGAAAGAGGTGGCACCTCCACTTGAGGAAGATGCCTCTCCTGTTGGCAGTCGTCGAAGGATTTGTACAAAATTATCCATCATCATGTTCCTCTGTCACATGAGGGATTCCTTGAGAAATATTTTGAAGGGATATCCTGCCCCATCGTCTCTCTTTTATTCCCCCATGGGTGGTCGTCAGATTCGGCGAGGCTGATCTTGCAAAGGCTCAACTGGTTTGAGTCCCAACTTCTTATACCTTGACCTCGTGGGGGACATGCACAGATAAAAAAATGAAGAGTAGACCGCTCTGATACCACTGATCCAAATTTATTAGTGGAATGAAATGAAACATAGATCTATAACATTAACATATATATACAGTGAATAAAAACATAGATAAAATAAAGCTTAACTTCTATTCAATAAAGAAATCTGTTGAAACTACACAAATGGAGAATGAAACAAATTTGCTCGAATGGTGGTAGCTAATCTCTTAGAAGAGATCTGGTGGCTATGCACATTCTCCTGAGCACCTTACAATGAGGCCTCCAGGCATTTTTTAGCATCAAGAAGTAATCAGAAAACCCTAGACATCAAAAAACCTAACCCTAGTAGATGAAGTGCCAAAAGTCATGTGGGCCCTGATGGGGTAGGTTGGTACATCAACGTCTCGAGGTCGTAACTTTTGCATACGATATATGTTTTAGGTGCATGATATCTCATTGGAAAGGACTAACCAAGGAATACAATTTTTTTGTCACACTTTGAATCTGCTTGTAGAGTGACTGTGGAAGGCTTGAAATTTTTTTGTTAAGGCCCTAAAACGGCCCCAGAAGTTTAGGACCCGAAAAGCTAGAAACAAATTTCCAAGATGAAAATTGTATGTGAGCCCGTTGGAAGAAGTGGGTGTCCATCGATATCCACTTGGATCACCCCAACACAAAATACATGCTCAAATCTGTCCAAGGGCCTGTGGGCACTGGTAATGGAATATACAACCCTTTGTTTTGTGAGTGTCCTTTAGCCATTTGGAAAATCCTACACTGTTCCACATACTTGGTTATATCCTTTTTCATCTTCGACAAGTAATACTTACCTTCGATTAAGGCTAGCATCTTATCCTTTCCAAAATGTCCCGACAAACCACTACTGTGAAGGTCTCTAATAATATTTTCCCTCATTGAACCAATTGGAATACATAGTTGTTTTCTTTTGAATAGGTATTCATCTTGCATAAAATATTCACCCTGATAAAGATTCATGTTCCCAATGACTGTATTATTCAATTGTTTCACAATATCCAGCAAATCATTATCAGACGCATAGATATCCTTTAATGAAGAAAACCCAATTACCTGATTTTCCATGGTTGTCAAAAGAACAATGTGCTGACTCAAAGCATATTCAACTTGATTTTTTCATCTTAATTTGTGCTTCAAAACAAATGTGTAACCTTGTAAGAAAGAGACACATTTTACATGTCTATTGTTCAATTTCTTTTGGGTGTTTACATATTTTAATGCAATGTGATCATTAAATAACACAAACTCTTTTGGCACTAAATAATGCCTCCAATGTCACAATGCTTGCACAATTGCATAAAATTGTACATCATATGTGGAGTGGTTATTTCTTACCTCATTCAAATTTTCACTAAAGAATGCAATTGGTCTACTTTCTTGGCTAAGTACAACTCCAATTCTTACATGTGAAGAAACAGAGTCTACCTCAAACACTTTATCAAAATCCAATAAGGCTAATATGGGTGCCTCAGTTACCTTCTTCTTTAGAAACTTGAAACTTTCCTCAACTTCATTGGTTCACATGAATGTCTTTCCTTTGGTGCAATTTGTTATGGGTTCTACAATACTGCTAAAATTTCGAATAAATTTTCGGTAAAAGGTAGTCAATCCATGAAAACTTCTTACCTTTGTTCTACTCCTAGTACTAGGCCACTCCAAAATTGCTCTGACCTTCTTTGAATCCATCTTGACTCCTTCTTCTAAGATGAAAAAACCTAGAAATACCAAACTTTCTTACAGGAACCTACATTTCTTCAGGTTTGCATAAAGTTGATGTTTTATCAATGTATCCAATATAATTTTTAAATGATGCAAATGATCTCTTTATTGTTATTGAAAACTAGGATGTCATCAAAATAAACGACAATAAACTTACCAATATAAGGTCAAAGAACAGTATTCATCAACCACATGAAAGTAATAGGTGCATTGGATAGCCTGAATGGCATCACTATCCATTCATATAGTCCATCCCTAGTCTTCAAGGAAATTTTTCATGCATCCCCTTCATGAATCCAGATTTGGTGGTATCCACTTTGCAAATCAATCTTACTAAAATATTTATCTCTAGCTAGCACATCCATCATGTCGTTCAAGAATGGTGTTATCACCATGACGATCATGCTTCAAATCTAAGTTTAAATTTAGCAGGTGACTAAATCAGTGTAGACACATGGCGTTATTTGGAGGTTCGGGTCATATGTGGTGGTAATATGGACAAATATGGCAGAATATAAAAGGAAGGAGTCTCACAGACCATTGATCTTGAAGAAACCCAGATCAATGGTTGAGGCCCATATCGGGTAGTGAACTAGCGCAAAAATTAATTATGTGAGGGCGGACTGGGGAAAACCGTTGTGGTTTTAATAGTGGATGAGTGGTGCCTTTAGAAGTGCATCAAGGCGAAAATAAGTTTGCCTGAAACCATTTTCTCAACAGCCCCGATGTCACGTGGTTTAATGTGTCAAATCAAAAACTCATGGGGGGAGGTGAAAGTTAGTCAAATCACCTTACGTCGTTGGTTTAGGTACTTCCTGTATGACATTTCAAGCAAACATCGTCGTATAACTAACTCAAAAGTTCATCATTCGAAGTAGATTGGTGAAGCGTGGTAAACCAACGTACCATGTCAGTAATTTATGATTAGGATTCAAGGACTACTAGTATTCAGATATGGGTAGCTTTATCCTACTCTAGGAAATCGTCGTCCCATGCATAAGTGGAGTAATCTTGAGCTGGATCAATTTTTTGAGTTCTGTAGAATTAAGGGAGACAAAATCGTGGCCTCTGCAAGGTCGGAAGACATGGATAACGTTAATCAAACAATGTATAGTACAAAGGGGTTCTCAACTAATGTGTCAAGCTTACGAATAAGTGAGAAATAAAGGTGGGTTGCGCAAATATTAGAAACTAAATTTCATATAGAGCCCGCAACTGAATCAGAGTCGGGGGTCAGATTAAACCTTGTTATGAGGGACCTAGTCATCAATGAACACATGGACAAAACCTACAAGCAGGCAGTGACGAAGAAGCAAAGTAAACATCAGAGAACAGAAATCAGAGCTAAGACGATGGAGAGCGTCGGAGAAAATCAACTCACTTGGTTGAGCACTCTGAAAGAGGAAATCGCCAAGATGAAATGAATTCTTAGGAAGGATTAAGTGCATTCCAACAAATTTTGTACAGATTTCGGTCGAAAAAGGGGACCCCAAATATGACAAACTTGTTCCTAACAACCCCTTTAAAATAAGATAATTGTTATTATAAATCACTCTTTTTTGTAACTTATCTCTATTTTTAGAATTATGGAGAAGTCTAAATGTTTTTAATTCCATAAGTAATTCCCCTATATATGTGTTATCTCGAGGATATGAAAAGCATGGAAAAAAGAGGAGCTTGCCCTCTGTGCAGGAAGACTTTGGTAAATTTCTGGGGTTGAATTGAATACATATGCAGTAGCTTTGAAGTCTCTATGAAAAGATTCTAATGGTGGTGATATGAGTTTTGTATTCCCTCATTGTATGTATTTCCTGTGTTTCTTTGATTCCATTTACACCATATTCTATTTAAATTGGAGAGTTAGAGGCCCATAATTCATCATTTGATGCTCTTGGTTTAATCAATTTGAACTGTGTATGTTTCTTCTTAGCAAATTCACAATTCATTCTTGTAATGCTCTGATGTACTTATTTGTTTCTCTTTCCTCTTACCACTCTAATTAAATTCAAGTTATAACTCAGATTCATTTCCTCATTTATCCTTTCTCCTCTGGAGAGTTCTACATGCCAGTCAATGTTTTCATTCAATTTAATAATTTGACTCCATAGCCCTAAATGTCCCTCCTCTTCTTGGCCAACAACTTTATAAAAACCCCCAAAACAAATCAAATCTAACCACCGATTTTCCATAGATATCTCAAATGACACGAGAGAACCCTCTCTGAGTTGAGCAGGCTAGTGCCTCAACTCTAAAGTTGGTTGAAATAGTTACCTCTATCATTTTTCTATTCAAGCGGACAAAATTTACAGAGTGTTAACATTCTGGCGTCGTTGTTGGGGACAAAATTGAAAACTTTTCCCTGGGAAGAACGACATGGTTGAGTCCTAAGGTCTGATAGAAGTAGACACTAAGGCACATATTGGTTGTATTCCTACTCTGGCGGCTCCACACATCAAAAAATCAGTTTGAAGGCAATTCCACTAGTAGAAAAATCTAGAAAATTTCAATTTTCACTGGTGACTCCACTCTCAATGAAGAATCCATCTTCCAAAACATCAATGATGACTCCACTCATAATGTGGAATACAGATCCCAAGACGTCATTGGCGACTTCACTCAAATTTCGAATACATAATGCAGTTCAGAGGATTCACTAAAAGATTATGTCCCTTGGCTAAGGTATGAGAAGGCAATATGAAAGAAAACAAATGCTCAAAATGGGATTTTTTTTCAGATCATTTTGCTATTTTTTATAAGATGTCTCTAGTCCTTTCTCGAAAATACTAGGCAAGTTCTTCTTTGCTTACTACATGCAAATAATGACCATGAAAATCCATAAAATATATATCCCCCTCTTAAAATTACACGAACGTCCCCTCATTTTATCACTCATTTTGATAAAGAAATTTCATCTGAGCTACATGATGACCATAACCAAGTTGATGATCCTCATGAAACCAAGGTTGATATTTCATCTCCTGCGCTTGATCCAACACCCTCCAAGACTCAGCATAGATATAGACCCTTAAAGTTACCCCACATCCTTCATAATTTTCCTCCAAAACACTATGAGTACCTACCTATGTTTGATGGGGAACCTGATAGCATCTCAGCTGAAAAACACATCCAAGGGTTTGAGCATTTTATAGATTTCTTTGAGATTGAACATGATGGATGATGTTTGTATGAGGGCCTTCTCTCAATCTTTGAAAGGAGACACCAAAGACTGGTTTAAACATTTGCAGCTAGAAGAAATCAACTCATGGGAGAATTGAAGGATGTATTTTTAAAGTTTTGGGGCAATAAGAAGTCTTTGGACCTACATCTCAGAGAGTTATATTCTTTGGAAAAGCAGGACAATGAAACTATTTATGTATTCAGCATAAGGTTTTCCAGTATCTATCAAAATTTACCCAAATAAATTCAACCCACTGAAGCTCCTACTATGCTCGGGTATGTAACTACTCTCCATCCAGATTCATCTCTCCTTCTTATGGAAAGAATATCCAAGTCCTTACAAAAAATGTTCTATGATGCTCAGGACATTCAGCACAACATCCAAGCATGTGAACAGATTCAAAATAAAGGACCAAATGCCCAAGAATGTGAAAGGGAATATGAGAGGAAAGAGGTTGATTGGGATCCTGAGCATAGATTTGAAAATACCATAGGTTCTCTTGCAGTTTCCAACGCCAATGATTCTGAAAAAAATTATATTCCACCCATTGAAAGAGGGGGTGCTAATCCATCTCATGATAATAAAAAGGATGATCGTTTTATGTATTCATTTATAGACGGTCAAGAGGATAAGTTTACAAATAATTTTGTTGAAGAAAAGGTTGATGTTCCCAGTTTTTTCTTATTAGATGACAACGCACGGACAATTGATTTGCCTGTACATGAAAAATATGAAGAGGATTGTAATGATCAAGACTTTCTTTTTCAGTAGTACAGTGAGATAAATCAACCTACGTATCACAACTACAAGTAGAAAATTATCAACTGAAGAAAATTCTCTACCCTTGTGCTTTGTTGCATTCAATGTTTTGAGAGAGAATTCTAAAATCATTGTTGAAGCAAGCAAATATCTGTTGATGCAAAGTAACACCAAACCAACGAAAAAGATTGACAATATATTGGAGCACTTTTCTCATGCGCTTGATGACCATGTTCCTTCCTTTGTAGAAGACCTTGTCAATTCAGAGGTGCATTCAGTGATCGAAGACAAAGATGAAAATGAGCATGTCCAGCAATCCAAAGAGATGGAGAAATGTACCTATGACGACACTGGAGAAAATGAAGAAGATTTTGAGTCAGGTAACATAACCTTGCCGTTGTGTTTTCCCTCATTCGAACTGTTGAAACAAAACAGCGTTTCAAATCAGAAAGTATCTGAGCATGAAGTTGAAAGTGAAGAAAGCAGTGGACTTACAAATAAAAATTCTCCCCCTTATGTTTTTCTTCCTTTGAATGGTTAAAAGAGAATCAGGAGACTTCAGAGAAAACATGGATTTCTTACTGTATTCACAGTGGTATTGTTTTACATGAAAAGGTTGTTATCATTGAAGAACACCAACTACACTCACATGCATTGAAAAATCATTACTTGGAAAATTCGGAGCGGAAACCTGCGCTTAACCATCAAATTAAAGAAGAATATGATCAAGAAATTGTTGTTGAAGGTCGTTTTATTCTCCTAAAACTAATGCATATGTTCAACAACATTCCCATCAAGACAAAGTATTTCAAGGTTGCCTTTCTTCCCTTGAAAATGACGTAGTGATCCTATTTCTGAAAATCCTAGACATGGATGGAGATTTTGAAACTTCACCTATGGAGACTCCAAGCAGCGAGGGAACACTTGTAGAGGAAGCTTACTCTTCTATCTTGACTCCTGAAAAGGAAACATTTTTTCATATGATTCATGATCCTAAGACACATTATATGGAGAAGGTTTATAGTCAGAATTCACCAATAATAGAGGACTGCAACAAAACAATGTTTGTATCAAATGTGAGTCCTTTTACATCAGATGAGTTTCTCCAGCCATGGTTACCTTATGACTCAAGAAATCTTTACTACCAAACTTCTAAAAAAAATTGCCAGTTTTTTTATAGAAGTCAACAAGTTGAGTCACCTGAAAACATAAATGCAGTGGAAGGGGTGAAATGTGATGATTGTTTTATGCATATCTTAGAGGATCCATTTGTGATCCTGTTGGAGTAAGTGAACAGTCCAAGCCCTTCAAAAAAATTTAGAATTGGACTTAGAGATAAAATTTTGAATAAATCATCAACATAAGGGTTTTTGAACAAGAAAGTATAAAAGAAGCGAACGATGGATAGAATGTTGTCTTGGCTACATTGGGATTATGATTTCACTTGATTGGAAATCCTTTTTCATCAGTTAGGGTAGGTAGGAATGTGTGAATAAGCTTGTTGATCAAGCATTGTTTCCTAGTAGTATGTACAGTTATATCCTAGCAGTATTTTTTCAGCATCCAATGGAAAGCAGTTTGCAAAATCCGGTTTTAAGATTTGAGGATTCAGTCTCCAAGACGGAATAGGATTCCCACACACATTTGAAGGCAACCCAATGAATAAGGCATCAGGTCTATAGTTCTTTTCTACCTCACAGGGAGGATAGCATCCCCAGTTGGAGCCTATGTTATCACCATGACGATCATGCTTCAAATCTGAGTTTAAATTTAGCAAGTGACTAAATCAGTGTAGAGACATGGCGTTATTTGGAGGTTCGGGTCATATGTGGCGGTAATATGGAAAAATATGGCGGAAGAGCAAAGGAAGGAGTCTTATGGACCGTTGATCTTGAAGCAACCCAGATTGACAGTTGAGGCCCATATCGGGCGATGAACTAGCGCGGAACTTAATTATGCAAGGGCAGATCGGGGAAAACCATTGTGGTTTTAATAGTGGACGCGTGGTGCCTTTATAAGTGCATCATGGCAAAAATCAGTTTGCCTAAAACCATTTTCTCAATATCCCTGATGTCACGTGGTTTAATGTGTCAAATCAACAACTCGTGGGGGGAGGTGATAGTTAGTCAAATCACCTCATGTCGCTGGTTTAGGTACTTCTCGTCCGACATGTCAAGCGAACGTCGTCGTATAACTAACTCAAAATTTCATCATTCGAAGTAGATTGATGAAGCATGGAAAACCAACGTACCATGTCAGTAATTCATGATTAGGATTGAAGGACTACCGGTATTCAGATATGGGTAGCTTTATCCTACTACGGGAAATCGTCGTCCCATACATAAGTGAAGTAATCTCGAGCTAGATCGATTTTTTGAGTTCTATAGAATTATGGGAGACAAAATTGTGGCCTCTGCAAGGTCGAAAGAGATGGATAATGTCAATCGAATAGTGTCCAGTACAAAGGGGTTCTCAACTAATGTGTCAAGCTTACCAATAAGTGAGAAAGAAAGGTGGGTTGAACAGATATTAGCAACCAAATTTCATACAAAGCCTTCAACTGAATCAGATTCGGGGGTCAGATTAAACCTTGTTATGAGGGACCTTGTCATCAATGAACACGCAGATGAAACCTACAAGAAGACAGCGAAGAAGAAGCAGACTAAACAAAAGAGAACATAAATCAGAGTTGAGACGATGGAGAGCATTGGAGAAAATCAACTCACTTGGTTGAGCACTTTGAAAGAGGAAATCTCCAAGCTGAAATGAATTCTCAGGAAGAATTAAGTGCATTCCAGCAAATTTTGTACATATGGCGGTCGAAGAAAGGGGCCCCAAATATGACAGACCTGTTTCTAACGACCCCTTTAAAATAGGATACCTGTTATTATAAATCACTCCTTTTGTAACTTATTTCTATTTTTAGAATTATGGGGAAGTCTTAACATTTTGAATTCCATAAGTAATTACCCTATATATGTGTTATCTCGAGGATATGAAAAGCATGGAAAACAGAGGATCCTGCCCTCTGTGCGGGAAGACTTTGGTAATTTTCTAGGGTTGAATTGAATACATATGCAGTAGCTTTGAAGTCTCTATGAAAATATTCTAATGGTGGTGATATGAGTTTTGTCTTCCCTCATTGTATGTATTTCCCGTGTTTCTTTGATTCCATTTACACTATCTTCTATTTAAATTGGAGAGTTAGAGGCCCAGAATTCATCATTCGATGCTCTTGGTTTAAGCAATTTAAATTGTGTATGTTTCTTCTTAGAAAATTCAGAATTCATTCCTGTAATGCTCTGATGTAGTTATTTGTTTCTCTTTCCTCTTACCACTCTAATTAAATTCAAGTTATAACTCAGATTCATTGCCTCATTTAGCCTTTATCCTTTGGAGAGTTCTACAGGCCGGTCAATTTTTTCATTCAATTTCAAAATTTGACTCCATAGCCCTAAATGTCCCTCCTCTTCTTGGCTAACAACTTTATAAAAACCCCCCAAAACAAATCAAATCTAGCCACTGATTTGCCACAGATATATCAAGTGACACGAGAGAGCCCTCTCTAAGTTGAGCAGGCTAGTGCCTCAGCTCTAAAGCTAGTTGAAATAGTTACCTATGTCGTTTGTCTCTTCATCCGGATAAAATTTACAGAGTGCTAACACATGGTATAGGAAACCAATATTTGATGGTAATTTTATTGACTACTTTTCTATATATGCACATCCTCCATGTATTATCCTTTCTGGAAGTCAACAATGTTGGTACAACACAGGGACTCATGCTTTCTCTTACCAAACCTTTATTCATAAGTTATGTCACTTGTTGGTTGAGCTCTGGATTTTCTGTAGGACTCATCCTATAGGTTAGTTGATTAGGTAAAGATGATTCAATGTGATGTTGAATATCCCTCTTTGGTGGAAGACCATCAGGTAGTTCATTAGGGATAACATCAACATATTCTTCTAGTAACTTTTCCACTTCAGTAGGAATTGGTATGTCTTCCATGGATCCTTTTTGCACTATTAATGCATAACAAAATCCGATTTCCTTCATTTCCTTAAAAATCTCTCTTTCTGACAACATATTCTTATATTTTCCCTCATCCTTAAGGGGAAATAAGACGACTTTTGAACCATCCTTCCAAAAGATTTAGGTATTCTTTCCTCCATTATGCATGAATTTTTTGTCATATTTCCAAGGCCTCCCCAATAAAAGATGACATGGATCCATCGGAATGACAACACACCATACTTCATTTTTATAAGTCTTACTGATGGAAAACTTGATCAAACATCTTTTATTAATGGTGACTTCATTCCCCTTTTTGAACCATGTAATTCAGTAAGTATGGGGATGTGTTTCACAACGTAATTTAAATTTATCTACCATGTCTTTAGAAACCATATACTCACAACTGACACTATAAACAATAACTTGACATACCTTTCTCCTGAAAGTGCATCTAGTTCAAAAAATATTTTTCCGAAGCCAAGAATCTTCATTGTCACTACTCTGTTTTGTGTCTTTTTCGGGAATCACCATTTACCTTTGTATCATGAGACTCTCCCCCATATTAGGCGGGACTTTAAATTCAACTCCTTCTTCTTCATTCTTAGCTTGGACCAAGTTCAAACTACGTTGTTTTCCTTGCTTCGGCTCTTGCATGTTATAATTTGGGCATTCAAATGCTCGACGACCCTCTACACCACACCTGAAACACACATAAGGTCCTCCTCTTCCACCGCCATAACCTCTACCCCTATGAAATCATCTTCCTCATGGTTGATTCAGGTTACCTTGTCGAGTATCTTCTATTTTCTCATCTCCTTGAGATGATTCACCTCTACCATAGTTAAAACCACCCCGTGAAGCAGATGATGTACCCCTCCTTTCTCCTCTATTCATTTGAGTAAATTGTCACTTTTCATTTTCCTTGGCCTTTAAGGATAATTGGTATTCCTCTCCCACGTTGCAAACCATATGCATGCTCAGTTTATCTTGAATATAAAATTTTAAACAATGAACATACCTTTCATCTAGTTGTTCATCAGTTTCCTCATGATCCATGTGAATGGACAACTGATAAAACTCATTTGTGAGTTCCTCTGAGGCGGATAGGTTTTTATTTAATTTCTAAAATCTACAAAAAAGGGTCTAGGCATAGTCAGAGGAAAAAAAAAAGCTCGCAATCTTTTTTCCTTCTTTCTCCAAGTCCTAATTTTGTCTTTTCCTTTTTTTTCTCTGTCTTTCTGCACATGATCCCACCAGATCATGGTGTCACCTTTCAACTTGATGTATGCAAATTTCACATTCTTTTCTTGTGGCATAGGATGCCATTCAAAAAAAAATTCCATGGTGTTCAACCAATCTATTAAGTCCTCTAGTTTAAGATTCCATTCATATTTTGAAACTTCCATCTTGATCCCATCATTTCTCCCATATAGGGCCCTGAGAATCCTTTCTTCAAAAGTCATTCACTCTTATTTATATTATTCATGTTCTTCTTCATGTTGTGTATGTTGATCTACATATCCTTAGACTGTCCCCTCATCAGACACTTCTCTTTGTATTATTTTCTCACTAGCCGACACATTTGTAGGATCTTCTACTTGCTTTTGGAGGTTTTGCTTATCTTTGTGCATCTGAGAAAGATACCCCCCTCATCCTCTTCCTATCCCAACCATATTCCTATTTGATACCAAATGATGTAACCAATAAACTTGGATTCATTCATAAGATAGAAAAACCATGCAAACACACGAGAATGGAAAATAAATCTCTTTAATTCCTTCTCCATCCTAACTTTTACAATGGAAGTTCAACCCCTTATAACTACTATCTAAGATTTTCGAAAACAATTGATTTTAGAAAAACAACAAATTTTAGAAAAACAACTAATTTTAGGAAATTCTCGCATGACTCTAAAACTAACCAATAACTAAAAGATAACTAGAGAGACATTATTTGTCAACTCACTTTTATGATTAAGTTCATAAACTAAGAGATAATTGACAATTAAAATTTTAAAATTCCCGTAAAAACACTAAAACCCCAATTTGAGCCTTATATGAAGGAATTTGACCCCAGAAAAGTGTATAAACAATGTTTCATCTAACGGATTAGATCGGCACAATAGTGAAATCTTCGAGACATAACTCCCTGTAAAATTTCAGCTCAAACAGATAACCGAGTCAAAATTTATGACCCTCAGAAAATCCTTGCATCAACACCTGACTCTAGGGATGTTGGATGAGCATTGTATATATTTCTCGGGGTCTTGATGCCCGGTGGGGAAATGTTACCGATTGAGATAGGGTTATGGGATCCATACAATCGACTAACTGGCAACCGATGAATTGTTTTATTGTGATATTTCTTGGGGTATCCATTGGATCCTAGTACCCAGTTAGGTTAAGGCTTCGAGGACCAGACAACCGGTTAATCGACAACCGAGACTTTTTTATAATAGTTGTTCGATGGGTATTTGCAATATATCGATGCTTGGTTG
Source organism: Picea engelmannii (assembly GCA_009831015.1). Taxonomy (NCBI): domain Eukaryota; kingdom Viridiplantae; phylum Streptophyta; class Pinopsida; order Pinales; family Pinaceae; genus Picea; species Picea engelmannii. Next base: position 91,644 of record ML822828.1, read on the forward strand.
GGCATGGATCCACCTCCAAGTTCCACCTGCTGGTCTGTGTGATGTTCCCATCAACTATTAGTCAGGATGTGCCACGTTGGAGATTACATGTACCGACACATCATCACCTGGGTAGTGCCACATTGGATGGTGCAGGTGGAAAGGGTCCATGTGGGTGATGCATGGACGTGAGGTGGTTTTTAATGGAAAAAGGATTGAAAATTTTAGGAGGCCATAACTTTTGATATCAAGCTTGGATTAGAGCATGGTTACAGTAATTAGAAAGCTCTTGAGGAGAAGATTCCATCTATGGACTTAGATATGAGAAATGAGCTAGGGTTTGGAAGAAGAAATTTTGAAACCCCACCAACCTAATGACTCTTAGGGGGTTGGGTGAGTTACAGTATTTAACTCGACACCAAAATAATGAATAAGTTGACTTTAATTAATAATTGATTTTTAAAATCATAGACTATTTATGAGTGGTGGATTTGATTGTCTTGAAAACAAAAGTCAAACCTCCTAACAATATCAACTATGAGATGAACTCAAGCTTATATAAATTTAGAGTCAAAATTGAATCATTTTTTTCCAATAGTTTTGGAACCTGGTCTATCATAATGATTAGATATTCTTTCAAACTTTGGAATATCCTTTTAAATTTTTTCTATTTCTAGCAATGTCTTCCATTTTCCTAGAAGTATTTTAAGTTTAATAAACCAAAGGCACTTCTTGTAAATGTCAAATCTTACCAAAATTTTTTATGTCTTATTATCTTTGTTGAAAGCATGGGTATTTTTCATTTCATATTACATTGATTTTCGAAGTTAGTATTGATAAAAAAAAAATCATCTTTTATTCAAAATTTTAAGTAGAATATAATAAGAAATAATTAAATTAAATCAAATATTTTTATTTATTTTCCATGTCATTAGATAAGAGAAATTGAGGTCGTGTTCTCCTCCATAGGTGATGATGGCTCACATATGTGATAAAATAAGGTTCTTATAATGATGATGAATTTGTTGAGAATATCAAACTTATCAATTACCTTGTGTCAAGGCCTTATTGTCATTTAATATGTCCTAGCTAATGCAAATTCCATAGATTAAGTAACCCAAGTTGATATCTTTGAACAAATTTTTTGCTTCACTCTCTTTGTTCAAATATTAGTAAGATTCGAAATCGGTATCGTGCATGTAAAACATTCTTGACATTTGCACCACACATGTATGATATTTAAGGAACTATACATAAATGTGGGGATTGTCCTACAGTTCTATTAACACATCATGAACAAAGTGATTAACAATAAATTAGCTTCACGTGTTTTCGTCTATTATGGTAGAAAAATAGAGAAAAATAAGTAGATAAGGAAAATAAGAGAGTAATGGTATGAATAGATACATAGCATTTTAATGACACATCTCATATTTCTTCTATACTTCATAAAAGCTTGGCTCTTTTAATCTTATTTGCAAGTTGAATATATTTTTATTTCTCACGCCATTATGTATGGGTTTGATTCAGAAGACTTAGAACATTTGATAGGAAATAAATATCGATTAAATGCATATTAAATTTTGTGAGGAATGAAAATATTTTACAGGAAATATATGTATTCTTCTTAGTGCATTGGTACCACTTTTTTAGTATGTAACAACTACCTTGAGAGTCACTTATCATAGGTAATGTAGATTAACCTATGGTGGTTACCAATGAGGAGGAGAAATTCTTTGGAGGGAGAAAACCCTTTGTGGGTGCCCAATAGTAGTGATTCGAAAGAAGGGGTGATTACCTTACGAGGATGGGAATTTTGGTTCTAGTAGTTGCTTCATTCACAAGGGTGAGAACCATGAGGCGATGTTGTGTTGAGTGGCACCCATGGGGTGTGAACCTCAAAGAGTCACCCCCATGAGCAACTTATAACACAACCCATGTGGGTGGCTTACAATACCACCCCCTGGATAAATCATAACAACTTTTTCCCACAAGGGGTGTTCTCCATTAAATTTGATTAGTAGGTGGATTATAATAGCCATAACCATGGGGAACCAATCACATCATGAAGAAAATAAAATGAGACCCCACTTGTAATATTCCATTTTTTACCCCTGAATATAATATGTAATGATCATGTATTATTTATATAATGTGGTTTATGAGATATGAGTTAAGCCATGTGGGATGAGATATAAATATCATGTGTGTTAAATGTGTGATAAGCATTGTAAATATTCCTAGTATGGAGCTCAAGGAAAAGGAATGACTAGTGAATGTTTAAGAGTCCAAGTGGTGGGATAGGTTTACAATGTGGTGGGTATATTTTCCATGATTTTCTCATGTATATGTAAAAGCATGTAAAAATATGAAAATGCATAATAATATAATATACACCAAAATGGTTTCTTGAGGGAGAAACAAGGGGACTATGATACCTCAAGAGGGGACGAGGAAAGGGGTTTAGCGGCTGATTTGATGTCAACATTGTCATTTGGAAGTACTATATTTTATTTCCCATGCTCCCATATAGTATTCTCGTCAATATTTGACTTGTGGGTATGGTCTAAGTACAAGTATCATATCTATCATACCCATAGGAAGTTTGAGTCACATGAAAAAAATGTATGTCATTGTATTTTCCATGTATTATAGGAGATTCTACTAGGAGGAGGAGGAATCCATTCGTGGGCATGGAGAGGAGGCAAACTCTCATGTCATGGGGATTTTCTTCCTTTGTTTTCATGCATATTATGATGCCTGAAAATGGAGAAGTTTCCCATGTTCTAGTCATTGGTAAGAGCCCAAAAAATTTAGGGAAGGTTGTTGCTAAAAATTTGGAAGAAAAGAGGATGGTTGGAGAGAAATACCATTTCTGGAATGTCAATAGTAGCTAAGGTGATATCTTCAAACCTACAACCCCATTATTGTTGCACATCGAATGTCTTAGGGCCAAGTGTTTTTTTGTTTCGGGTTGTTACCAAAAGGTGGACAACATATTGGGCTCTTTCCACATGCACTAAAGAGAATTGGAATGGAAGAGCACTCTGAGGCACTATTGCACAAAGGAGTGGGTCTTCCTTATTTTGTGTGGGACAATGGAAGGGAGTGTCATGGTTGGTCTAAGAGATGGAAACGGGATTGGAGAGATTTCTAGTGAGAAAATTTCCTTGTCATGAGAGTAATTGATCCAGGTGGATATTGATGGCCACCCACATATTCCAACTGGCTCAAAAGATTTCTTTGGAAATTTACTATTTTTAGCAATTTTTTGGGTCCTAAACTTCTGGGGCCATTTTCAGGGCCTAAACGATGTTTTTTTAGGATCAGGCACCTCAATTTTTTTGAAAGGCATGATTGATCCTTTGAAATGAAGCTCCTCATCATTACCTTTCCAATGAGCTATTGTACGCCCCAAAGGGAGATTGTATGCCAAAGTTATGCCCTCGAGAAGTTGATACACCAAACTACCCAAAACGGGGCCCACAAACCTGTTGACTTTTCATCTTCCAGGGTTAGGTTTTTGGATTTTATTTATGTTAAAAAGGCCTTTGTGGCCTCATTGTAAAAATCATCTTCTTGCTAATGAGCGTAGCCATCACATCTCTTCTCGGAGATAATATTTCACCATTCTTGTGAGTCATTCACTCTGTAATTTTATAGTTTATGTACATTCTCTCATTAATAAAAAAAATGTCCATTAATGTATCTCTCTGTTTATTGAAATATTTTTTTGTAGCTCGCAATATCTCTGTATATTTCATTGTTATATCTCTGCCTTCATTTCATTCTAAAAAATAATCTGGATCAGTGGTATCAGAGCAAGTTTATTAAGGTCCTAACCCACACATAGGTAGATCGATGTATTTGGACGTAATAAAGGTCAATATTGTTATCACTGAAATTTCGTCTGCACATGGCGACAAGAACTCCACATCATCAAAACAGCAATGAAGTCATTCATGACACTGAATTAAGTTCACAGCATTCCAGAAGGGTCAAAAACTATACAAAGTAACCAAAAATTGAAGGGCACTTTACAGCAGTTTGGTGCGCGCGCATATGCACGGGACAAAAACGTGTTTCTGGCGCATGCGCGCCCCGACGCGCGCCTGTCTACACAAAAAGTCGTGCATTTGATAATACGACGCATTAATTGCTTAAGTCGGCCTCCCGACCGCCAATGGACCGGCCCCCAAGATGATTTGACCTTCAGATCAGGGTCGGCTCTGCAAATTCGGTGAATTGATGGCTTAAGTGAACCCTAAACAGGTTTGTGTTTACACCGGAAGTTGGTTACGTGACCGCCTGGAAAATGCTATAAATAGTCGTGGAGACTCATTGTTTTAGCAGAGAATTCAAAGCAGAGTTACGTTGTCCAGATGATTTAGAGCCTAGCCTTTGACAACCAGTCCATCAGCTGTGTAATCCAGAGTTCTCTCAC